>JAOEJH020179524.1:0-20984 GCA_025448215.2 Palythoa grandis
ATCTGGGGGGCTATAGCTTCCTAACTGTTCAATCAATGAAGATGATATTTAGGACAATAATAAATAATAGGCGGTTGCAAAACAGCTAATTGAATGTGTTTTAATTAGGGATATACGTCATAATAATAGTAGTAGTAGTAGTAGTAGTAGTAGTGGTAGTAGTAACTTTATCCTCGAGTTGATGATAGCTCATAAGAACTAATTTCTCCGAAAAATAAAATACATTAACTGACGTTAACTTCATGCTTTCATGCTGACTCTCGACACAAACAACAACAACAACAACAAGAATTCATTACCTTTTGATATATAATATATTATTTACATAAAAATAAATTGAAACTAAATTAAGGCAAAAGTTACTCAAAAATAGCAGAGCTAATCTAGCTGAGTAACAATCATATTTGGCCATAATTTATCATAGAAAGGAACAAGAAAAATGAATATTTAAATAGGTATTAATATATAAAAAGTAAATAAAGAAATGTACAAAAATACAGACATATAGTTATAGGTACCTTTGAATTTTATGTTAAGCCAGTTACAATTCAGTGACATTGTTGTTTTTCTATTCATATTCTTATTCACTTTTTATCCAGCTTTACACAACAATTTTCTTTTGAATATGTCAGATTTCTGTTTTGCTACAACCACACAAAAGCAGTAGCCACATGCAGTCAAAGACTGCCTATCTTTTAGTCGTGGGTACGCGAAGCGTAGAAACGACTACTGTTGGGGCTCAGAATATGCAAATGTGTCACTCACTCAGATGTAAACAAATCGATATGTCAACGGCAGACCGTCGAAATCACCCTCGAAATATAATTCTACTATTCTTCGAGAGTCTCGATTTAAAATATTCGTCACAGTCAGCACATTTCTCACCGGGTCAAAGCTGTAATACTAAATAAAGTGCAAGAAACGACATAAATATTGTGTCTCAAAGTGAAGTTTAACGAATGGTGCACGTCAAACAGTAACCAAAATCTGAATTCAGTGACTTTTCACCCAACACCACTCCAGTAGTTCAAAGTAGTTCTAAGTGGTTTCAACTCTACCATTAAAACGTAATGTATCCACACTCATTCACAGTTTCCTTTGATTTTATGTAGTACAAGTACCCTCTGTCATTTTGCTTTTTATAATAAAATAAAAAAAACAAAATAAACATAAGATTAGCGTACAATAAAGTCAATATTAGACTCGATATTTCTGGGAAGATAACAGGGCCAATACCACTGGCGGTAATGACATTGAAACAGCGCTTTAATGAGATTGTGGTTTTACGTTACAGAATAGCAAGATTTATGAGCGGATGTCCATTATTATTTAGAATTGAGTTTCAGTTAGAAAATTTTGGCATAGTCCAAAACCTGGACTGGACCCTGGACTGGACTCTGAACTCTGAGCCCCTGAACTGAAACTAAGTCAATGTATTCAATATCCCCTCGTTTCACAGGGTGCCACAGCCTATTAGCATCTTGTGGAAAAATATTATAACAAATTTGATAAAATTTTATAGAACAATGATAATAAATATTCTAAGTTAGAAATATACATAGAATCTTTTTTCTCCTTCCAACACACTCGTCTGAATATTGGTTTTAATGCCCCGACTGGGACTCGAAACCACGTCTTCTGGTTACTAGTCAGGCGTGATAACCACTACACTACCGGGACTCATCATGCTGGCAACATAGCAATTTACGGGGTATAGAATTATCGAACATGGATGATCCCTAGGATCTCGCCGAAATGTGTATTTGTTTGAACTATTCACAAATGACTGTAGCAAATTATACTGGCTTAGGTAAGCACTCTTTCAATGAGGAATGTTGAGCTGCAATGTACTTGTGGATTCTAGATCAATTATAAGCAGAGGGGATTAAAATCACTTTGCACGTTTTATGAGCATTGAACCAATGTAAACAATAGACGCTATGGCCTTTGCTATGGGAAAATTATACCACTGTTCAATTATTTTAAAGTTCACTTGTCGAGCGCTGCAAATCGTTCACTTGTTTAGTAGTGAAATTCTCTCAAAGCGTGCCGGATTCTCAAGCGTAAAAAGATTCAATTTTTGATATTTTTAACAGCGAGCAAGCAAGGTTGACATATTTCAGGAGTACCATTCCACCTTCATTTACGCGAGGAGGTGCGCGCGCGAAACAGACTGTATGACTTTGAAGTAACATGTTTGTAAAGAAATAGTAAAACAAAAAGGAGTGTTGAGTACTACTGTACAATATTACTAAAATCGGCTAAGAAAAGAAAGAAAAAGGTAAAATCAATGGAAAAGGAAGGAAAATTACTTCCAGTTATGTAACCTTCATCTCTCCCCTTCCCCCTTACAAAGCAAAACTATAGACTTGTACTAGGAATTGTGAAAAATTCAAGATTGGCAAAATTATAATGATTGCAGCCAGCATTCGAGGTACTACTGCGGATAGAATCTACTTCTTTTTTGTAATTTCTGAAGGGATATATAAATCTAGGTAATGGAAATCTTGATTGATTGTGTCTTACATATATAAAGAACTTCTATTATTATACCATTATTTTTTAATGCAATGCGATTTTTCTTGGATTATACTGGTCTGCAGTATAACAATGCGATCTGACCGCTGTGATATTCGTTCTGATATTCGAAGCAATTTGACATTCGGCAAACGACGTTAGTACTTACTGACTACTGCGATTTCACTTAACGCTGTCGATGATACAATTTATTTTGCCCTGACTTTAACTTCATGCTTTCAGCCCCCACGCGTTGCTTAGCACATGAGCTGCTCTTCGAATGGTAATGATAAGGAATTTTGTTTCCCTTTCAACTCTTTCAAGTGTTTTCACAGAACTGCACGGAGCTCATCCAGTCACAACTAATCAAGATAATAAGTGTTATGAATAGATTTCTGATATCGGCAGTGAATTATAAAAAATTAGTACTAGCAATTCTAGTTGAGTAGTACAAGCAGCCTCTGTAATTTTGCTTTTAATAAAATAAAAATAACAAAATAAACACAAGATTAACGTACAACATACACTCGATATGTCTGGGAAGATTGCAGGGCCAATACTACTGGCGCGAACGTCTAATGATATTGAACCAGCGCTTTTATGAGGTTGTGGTTTTACAGAATAAAAGATTTATAAGCCCCGGTGTCTAGTTGTGTCACTTGTTAAGTAATTGCGGTGTGTAATGCATACAAATTCTCTCCGGTAAGTCAATTTGAATATTCTAAGACTCTTCAGATTTTACGGATTAGCATATAATCTCAAACAAGGATAAGAAATTTAAAACACCTGTAAATACCACTAATACCACAAACAGCAAAAAAGCCAGTTTAGAAAATCAAAAATGTGTCATTTGTACTCTTTGCGTTGATGTTGAAGCATTACACGCAAACACACACGAAGGCCAAACAAAATAATGATCTGTGGTTCCGGTCACATATCCTGAAAAAAAATGGGTCGGTCGGTCGGATTTAATATTTTATTTTATTTCTTAATTATATTTTTTATATAAATCTCTTTATAAAAGTAAGTAGATATCACTGGTGCCGAAGATAAAGCATTTTGCTCATTTATTACTGCTAAAAGCTGGGTGATCTGACACAACCACATCATGATACTATGTTTGCTATCGACGTGACGTAACCTATCGCACGTGACGACCACGCGTCAGGCCGTTTCGTTTGGCTGGCAAAGTGATTGGGAATGTTTTTTTTGGTCGCTACGGTTTCAAGATTCACATGAGACTTTGTCTCGTCTCCTAGCCAAATTTGACAATTGTTTTTTCATCTGCCATCACAGTTTCAGTGAGTTCACTAGTACGATTGTTGGTGTAAACACAATTTTTATGGCTACTGCCTCCGCAGGAGGCGAGTAGCTATAATGCCATGACGTTGTGTGAAAGAGTGAGTGAGTGTAACAATAGAAAGCCGAAAAATCCAATCAGCACGCGATATCAAATCACTTGTTCCACCACGCGACGACATTACATAACTTACCAGCGCCTGGTCTTTCAAAGTGAAATTGATGTTTTGTGAATTTTAATCGCCGTCTTACATTATATTTCTTTAAAGTGGTGACAGGAAAAGTTTTTCAAATTTTGTTCGAGATTTAGGACAATGTTTCCCAAAAATTTCCAGCAAAATCGGGTATGTGTATATTTCAGCTTAGTATATTTTTAGAGTATTCGGTGTATCGCTTGCTTTTCTAATTACTAATTTCGGGTATACAGTATACAACGCTTCGATTAATTTTAGGTATATTGGAAGGAATTTGGGGTATTTTGTCGATATTTTTTCGGGTATACTGGTATACCGCTATCCCCCCCTGGCCGCCCTGAAGCTGCTGAAAACGCACCGTTGCGAGCTCGCTACGGTGAGCTCAGGGAGAACCCCTACCTCGTCCCAGTCCAAATCACTTCCCGTCTGTGGTCTGTAGTTAAATAAATACTTTATTTAACAATAATTATGGCTGCACTTGGAAATAAATTTGTTCTTAAAAGTATGCTAGGCAAACACTGTTTCTTTACCGTCGTGTGTAGTACCTAAGCATTTTTGCGCGCTATCAGCTCTGTACTCGACCCAGTGCTCCAGACATAAGAAGCAAGCGCCATCAGCTCTGTTCTCCACCCAGTGTTCCAGCCATAAGAAGCACGCATCAAACTGTGGTCTGAAGACCGCAGTGGAGGCCCTATTAAATTATAAGCATAAGCGAAGCAGCGGTTGCTCTCATACCGTAGTCTGTGTGGTCTCGCCATATTTGGAAAAAGTGGAAGGAAGCTGCCAACGCAGAAGTTCTGCAAAGAGATTGCCCAAGAAGATACGAATATTCGAGCGTGATGTGTATGAGGAAAATATCAGACCGTTGTCTCATGTATTTTTACCTGTATATATCAAACATTTGAGGTAAATAATTGATTTATACTGTACGACTAATTCAGTTTTTTTCTTGCTGGCTGTTAGCTTAGTTATCTTATTTTCTCCTTTCTTGTCGGAAAAATACAATTCGATTGGGGAATAATTATCATTCATTTTTGTTTCACAGTGGAAACGCTTTCTCTATTCTAAAAAAGAAGTTTGGCAAAGGTGCCAGAAAGCGCATCAAACACAAAAAAATAAGGATTTCGCACCAGCACAATCAATATGTAGAGGACAGCAGTCTTGAATACATGAAGAGACGGCCCGGGTGGTCCGAATTTCGAAGAAACTTGCGTGAATCGGAATTCAGCTTAATATAAATTCATAATAAGCTTTATTTCATCTAAAACTCGACTGAAAGCGAGGGCTGAATTGCTCAGGTGTGAAATACAGTAAGAACCTATATACTATAACTTGATAAGAAACACTGTGTAAAAATGCAAGGGTAAAGCGAGCAAGAAATGTAAGAGATTAAATAAAAGTGGAGATAAACTGGGGGATAAAACTATCTTTAAATCATAACTGTGTCGCACATGCGTGCTAGTGGTAATGACGTAGCCTGATGATGCCCAACAAGTCCGAAACAGCTGTCCACGGCTGCTAACATTCAGACTCACTCTTTGTTTAAAGGGTTTCAGTACGGGCTTAGTCCCTCTGACCCGTGAGGCCACAGTGCCCTATTTAGTGGCTGTGTCATTACCACTAGCACGCATGTGGAAAACACAGTTATGTTTATTCTTCCAGCCATATCCAACAAGCATTAAGCTTTTATACTTAAAACAGATATGTTACAGCAGAAAATCATAAATTGTTTGCGTTTCTAACATTTTGATTTCCCTTTAGGATGAGGAGGTGAAACGACATTGCTTTCGCAATCTGTTTTCTTCAGGGGATAGTGCTGGTAGCCTTAAGCTTGGTTTTCACGTAAACGACGAAAATGCAATCGAAAGAGCTCTTATGTCAGCTGACGTCTCCGTGAAAACGAATCGCACGCAAACATAACGACGGAAGACAAAACGCACGAATGAAACACTTATTATTCCGCTTGCGCTACCGTTGTGTTTTGTTTTCACGAGGAACAGAAGCGACGGAAGCAGAAACAGAAACGGAAGAAAAAGGAAACGTTCCGTTCCTTCCGCCTCCGCTTCCGTCGAGCTTACGGCTATGTTGACCTGTTTTCACGTTGACATAAAAACTCTTATCCTTCCGCATGCGCTTCCGTCGTTTATGTCGCTCGTGAAAACTAAGCTTTAGCAAGCGTTTGATCTCTTCTGATATGTACCGGGAAGCACTTACGTTCCAGGAGCAGAAGCCGCACTCTTGAATGATATTGTACGTACTGTAAGCCGAAATGTCGAAATGGCGTTGTGCTAATATTTAGAATGGGATCGCGGCAGACCGTACTAGTTGGAGAACTACCATAGCAAAGGGAGTGAAGGACTTTGAGAGAAAGCGACTGAATGGTCTTGATGCCAAAGGTCGAGCCAGGAAAAAGCGTTAAGCAAATACCACCAAAACTGTCAAATGCATAGAGTGAGAACGCGTCTGCGCCTCGGTCAGTGGATGCATCCGAGGTGGAAGCACCGCTGATGGTCGTCATCGCGGTGTGATGGACTACTTAAGGTGATGTTAGTATTCCAAATCCGATTTATTTTACAAGCGGTAAAGTCTTGAAAAATGATGCACTGTTTTTCCCTCCATTTTTAAGAAATGATTGTTCATAAACTTTTGCTAACACTACAATTAAATTCACCTGCATGGCAAGTGGAGTGCTTTTATCAAAAAGCCATATTCTCGGGCAACCTGGAATGAGACAAGAAAAGTCGATATCAGAAAAACCGACCGATCAATCCATACGTAGGTTACATAACCGTGATTTTTCTATTTCTATAGTTTAAAAAAATAATACTAATCTAAAATCGAGGAAAACTGAAAATCAGTAAGACTAGTTTGTCAAACGCTTAAACGAAAAAATGTTTAACTAAAACAATGGATTTTATACCGTAAAATTCCGAAGATAAGTCCTGGGCTTATATTTTTCCAAAAAACATTTTTGGGGGAGGGGGAGGGGAGGCGCTTATATTAGGAGAGGGCTAATATACGGGAGGGGACGGGGGTATTATTGGAGGCGTTTTTTGCGTCAGTACAAAATCTGTGCAATTGCTACCCATATTTTCATGTGAGCAAGTTATTTTTTTTTAAATCAATTGCGAACACAACAGAGTTCAGAACAACGGAATTTTACGCCGGTATTAGTTAAAAGGAAAAAAAGGCTACAATTCATCTAACTTTCAACTAAAGGTCGTTCAAACCGTTCGTCATACAAATCTAAAAGGGGTTCCTAAAACTCTTTACAGGGCACGAAGAGAATTAAGTAAGTAAAACTCTTCAGGACCTTGAGAGGAACACCCCGACGTTTCTTTATGGTCCAGTCAATAAAAAATGCAAACATATTCTTAAATCTACTTTTATGTTCTTTTTAATTCCTTGCTCTAACAAAAACTTTCCTACACTTTTTTTAGTCTTGGGATAATTATCATGAAACCAGCCGAACTCGTAACCAGTGTAGAATGTTCTACTTTACCTCATCGAAAGTGCCGTTTTCTTCCCCAAAGTGACCCCCCTGACTATCCACAAGGCACAATATTGTTGGCTCGTGGGGCTGTACCAAGTCTTTAAGTGTATGTTTCATTATTGCCTCTTTCCTTAGCTTAGCAACCCACTTGAGCGGTAACCAGTAGGGAACCCGTGAGTCGTTCAGTGACGTAGTCACATAGACAGAAGGGTAAACCTGAAAGAAGTGAAAATGAACAATAAGGTGAGCAGGGTGAAAATGAAATAATAACAGAACTAGTTTACCAGAGCTGGGGAGTCACGTTGGCGTAGAGGTCATCATTCGCGCCCACCCCCCCCACCTCTATGACCCGGGATCGACTCCCGGGCCCCGCACGTGAACTGAGATTCCTCGATTTCAATTTGAATCCAAGGGTTTTTCTCCGGGAACTCCGGTTTTCCTCCCTTCGTAAAATCGACTCCACGCTAATCATAATTGGCTGTAGTTGGCAAAGAATAGCCATCCCGTGGAATGCAAATAAAAATCACTTTTATTATTATTATTATTATTATTATTATTATTGTCGTCGTCGATATTATTATTATTATTATTATTATTATTATTATTATTATTATTATTATTGATACGGTAGAATGCTGTCGCGAAAGTGGCGTTCATAGGTAAGGACGATTCTACATTCTCCCAAAAACACATAAACCTGGTTTCTGCCTTACAGTGACTGCTAGCTTAAGGTACAATAACAGAAATACGACAAGAAGTACTCTAATAATTTGCTGACTATCACTCAGTACTGTATACACGGTACTGGACGCCTTTGCATGGAGTGCACCAAAATTATATTTTGTGTCAGTACAAAGAATGTAAGTGGTCGACTGGAGACTATCATCATCATATCAAAAAATAGCTATATAATATCTATAACACATAATTTTATAATGATAACAATAAGCACGATAATAACGAAAACGATAATGACAATGAAAGGTAATGACACTGCTAATGGTCATGATAATGGTCATGATAATGGTAACCACAATGATAATGATAATAATTGTAGTTGTAATAGTAACGGTAATGATAACAATAATGATAAATGTAATGGTAATGGTAATGGTAACAGTAATGATAACAATAATGATAAATGTAATGGTAATGGTAAAAGTTATGATAACAATAATGATAAATGTAATGGTAATGGTAACGGTAATGATAACAATAATGATAACAATAATGATAAATGTAATGGTAATGGTAACGGTAATGATAAAAATAATGATGAATGTAATGGTAATGGTAACGGTAATGATAACAATGATGGTAAATGTAATGGTAATGGTAACGATAACAATAATGATAAATGTAACGGTAATGGTAACGAGAACGACGATAGGATGATATTGATAGACGAGCCGGACAGTAAGTGTCGCTACCTGTTTAGTGATGTTCTGGTAAGGGCAGTAGGATCTGATGCAGTGGAAATCTTCTTCACTTGACCTTGTACGCAAAATAAATGGCAAAAAATAAAACTTGGAAATTTTTATTTGAAAGATACAATCTGATAATGGGTGGACCTCTACGGCCCAAAACAGCTGGTTCAGTTGCCAGGAAACATGGCGATTTTATTTAATCGAGCAACCTTACTGTCTTGTCGACGTGTGAAACACTTCAGTTATTGGTTGAGTTCTTCTACTTCATTATTGAATTACTGAACTTGGTTCCCGAGGGACTGCCAAGTACTTCTAAATAGGATGTTAAATTTTCTTTTACGGTTGAGTTTTAGCTTTTGACAAATTTCATTGAATATTTCGCCATTTGCTGCTGAAAATTATTCTGTTCGCATTATTCGTTCTAAAACAATTCCGTTTAATTTATTGTAATGCTTTTGGTTATTCTAGTTCAGGATTCTTTAAACAGGTTTTATTTCAGGGCTGCCAAATTAAATTCTATATATCTGGCTCTGGTTTTAGATTTCGTGGCTGCATTCACCTCGTATTCATCAAGACGTGAGTGGAATAACTGTTTTATTATATTTCATTCATTTCTGAACAAAAAGTGAAAGCAAACGGTACTATGAGATAAATTTACCAAAACAACTTTCTCTCACAGAAGTTCGTTCTGCCCTCCAAAAAATAAATCAAACAATCAAATAAAGTGATGACGTAATTCACGTGGGGGGTGACACAATGCCATTTTTACCCGGCAATAAGACAAAAAAAAATAAATTATATACAAACGTGCAACACTGCTATAAAACACAACCACACAATACAGCCACAAAATCAACAAAAGGATAAAAATTATGAAAAAATAAATCTCTTATTGAGGTCGAAATCAAAATAGAAACCTAAACACATGCTTTGGGAAAAAATACGAATATACGTAAAAAACGACACTTTTAAACTGAATTCTGTCAGAGATTCTTTTAAATGAGCGAGAGTTTCTTCCTAATTAACTATTACTATTTACATCAAGTGTGAATCAATATTGAAAGAATCCCTTTTTAAACATATATTAATGCAAACTAGGCGCTTTTGTCTTTCTTATATATACATTTTGATGTTTTTAAAAAGGCAGCTGAAAGTAAAATTAATCTCTTTCGATTTTCCAACATTTATTTAAGCCCAATAGTTTCAGTACAATTATAATTCATTTTTAATCGTTTGATTCGGTTATATGTGTTACATTTGTTATATGCCATAAAGACACAAAAATTTTCTTGAAGAACACCACTTACGTGGTTCATGCTGAGATCTATGTTGACTGACACACTTTGGAAGTACCAAGACCAAGATGAGGTCAAATCATTCCAGTGTTACTTAAAGCTGAACCTAATTCTAAAAGATTCGTTTTCGTCAAAACGAACCTTGTTTTATCTTAGAGTAAACTGTGAACTGAGGAAATTACGTTAAATATATGTATACAAATGTTATAAGTGGTATAAATTATATAAACTTGAAACTAGTTAGAGGAAGTGAAGGATCCAAGGATCCTACCGCTACAACCTGATCTTCTGTTTTTACCTTGGATCTCCCCATTCTTCATACTCCTGCGTAGTTAGAGGAAGTGAAGGATCCAACATGGCAGTCAACATGTCAACAAAAGGAACCTAGCAGGTAAAATGCCTTATATTTAAATGTGATATGATGGTAATGCTGCGTCGGTGTTTATAGAATAAGTTGGACACCGTAGAAAAATTTGATTAAACTAACGTTTAAAGCCGTCCTTCGTCGAAATAAAGTGAAGGCTTGGAGAAACGGACAAATGACGGCTTGTCCGAAACGTCAGTTTAATCTCATTTTCCTACGGTGTCCAACTCATCATCATCTACGAAAACTTATTTTTAAAACACGATCCCTTTCTTAAAACATATATGTATATTCGTAACAAAAGTTACGTACAACTTGGCTAAATAATGTCATGAAATAACTTTGTGTAGTAATGAGGGACGCAATTCATCGAGCGTGAGATTAGGTTAAAGGGAAACAAAGATTAAATACGTATTGAATGTCTACATAAAGATAAGAAAAAGCTTTCACTTTAGACAGGGCTAGCTAGCTAAATCCTTTTACAAGCCTAAGTGGCCCATTGGAGCCGGTGCTTATCTCTGGTTTCTGTAGTGTTAAGCGGATGAGAGTCATTGACTCCTCCTGGACGGGACACTAATCCGTCGCAGGTTAGCCCCCAGCAGAGGCTGGTACTCATTTTACCGACCCCGTAAGGACGGAAACTTGAGTCAATTTTGGCGGAAAAGGTCACACAAATGTTCGACACTCGGCTCAGCTGGGATTTGAACCCGGGACCTTGTGGTTGGAAGGCAGAGATCTTACCACTGCGCCAACCACGCCGCTATTTTAGGTAGGGCACCAAGGCACCACTAAAACCTTTTGAGGGGCACAAGGCATGATAATCAATGATAGTCAGGTGAAAGTGTTTTTATTGACTATCAATTGACTTATTTACTGACAATTAATTGCCTTTTCTGACCATCAATCAATCATATTAATTGCCTTTTCTGACCATCAATCAATCATAAGTCATAATCTCAATTGACAATTAACTGCCTTTTCTGACCATCAATCAATCATATTAATTGCCTTTTCTGACCATCAATCAATCATAAGTCATAATCTCAATTGACAATTAACTGCCTTTTCTGACCATCAATCAATCATAAGTCATAATCTCAAAATAGAAATTCAAGGCATGGAAAATCTTGTATAAAAGGGGAAGGCCATTGTGACGGTAAGCCGTACAAATTTCTGGGGTATTTACGGTAATAGCTAGGGGTATCCCGTGGCCGTCGCAAATTGCAAGTCCCGGACCAAAACGATAATCTTCACGGCAGGGTCAGCGCTGTTGTCTGTTTATCATGTGGACCAATTTCCTTTCTAAGGCTAAAGTTCAGAAGGAATTTATTGTGAAATTTCTAGAACTTTGAACTACAACATTTATTCACTGTATCAGTATCTTTTTATCAGTGCTGAGTGCCCAAATATTTATACTTATGTTTATATTTATGTTTATGCTTATATGCTTATATGCTTATGCTCTTATGCGCTTATGCGCTAATGCGCTTAGGCGCTTAGGCGCTTAGGCGCTTAGGCGCTTAGGCGCTTATGCGCTTATACGCTTATACGCTTATATGCTTATGTTTATGTTTATGTTTATGTTTATGTTTATGTTTATGTTTATGTTTATGTTTATTTTATTTTACTTCATTTTATTTTATTTTATTTTATTTTTTTAATTTATTTTATTTTATCTTATTGCTTGTCCAATTAACGCACTTATAAGTCCCCACGACAAGCTGCAAGCTGAGTTGAGAGAACATCGACAGGTCTATTCAGGAAGTCATGGGTTTGTTCAATCAATCAATCAATCAATCAATCAATCAATCAATCAATCAGTTATTAGCATTTTAAAGAGTTTACAAACTGGTTCAGATTACCATAGGAGTAATCGAGACAGTTGGGCACTAATGGAGTATATACAGTAGAGGTCGTCAAATTTTCAGGATAGAAGTTTGTAGAAAAAGTGAAGAAAAAAACATGCAAATTTACACCAATATCCCTCATTCCCGCTAGGATCTGAGGTTTTCCACTTTCTCCATGTAAATTCATATCATTTCTAGGATAAAGCACTGGAATATTTCGACAGCACCTTTAATTACTACATTCTTCACTGTAATACCTTCAGGATTGCTGCTTGAAGCAATGCCGGTGAACGGTTACAGACCGCCGCAACAGCTAAACCACCTGCACTTACACCTCTCGCTGCAGTACGGGTGGGGTTGGAATACCCCATTTCGTGGAGTCCCTTGATGCAGGCTTCAAAATCCTGTTAACAGAAAAACAAACGTCTCTTTCTTATACATGGACTCAAAGTGCAATAAGATAATTTATTATAGAGCTTAAAAATGCAATTGAAGTTGTTTCAATTCTACCATTTACACCATGCCGAATTTCAAATGATTATACAGTATGAACAAAACTCGTCATTTTCCAAATTGTGTTGGGATGTGGAAAATGACTTTTAGTATCGATTTCATGTCATATTAATGTGACAATTGAATGCTAAAATAAAAATTGTTAGCGTTGCTATTGTTCATAGTAAAATCCTTCGACATTCTTACTAAGGGAAACGTTACATATTACTTAATAAAGCATACCATAACTATCAAGTAAGATAAAAGCATAACGCTTGTGGGATGTGGCTGGAAGAATAAATGCAACTGTGCTGTACATGTCACATCCCACTAGCGTTATGCTTTTACCTAACTTTATGTACTTTCTGTGGGAACTTGAGCCTGATTGCTAAATGTGCCATGCTGATAGGACCCAACAAGGCCGAAACAGCTGTCCGCGGCAGTTAACATTCAGGCTAACTCTTTTTTAAGGGTTTCAGTACAGGCTTAGTTCCTCTGACCCGCGTGGCCATAGTGCCCTATTTAGCGGCTGTTTTATTACCACTAGCACGCATGTGCAACACAGTTATATTCATATATATGTTTTATCTTGTAAATTAACCTGAAAAATCTTCATGTCGAATTCTAATATAGCTGTTATCAACATGTTTTTTACCTCAGTCATACGCATAGCATAGGATGAGTTATTAGAGTGGGGCAATCTATTAACAGAAATTCTACATCGCCAGCTTCCCCCCACTTTTTCCTTATATGGCGAGACCACACAGACTTCCGTTATGAGAGCAACCGCTGCTTTCTTTACGATTATAATGAGACCAGGTACAAAACGTGCAGAGTTTAATTTAATACTAAATCTTTTCATGGCTTCTCTAGTCTTCATATTTTTATGTAACAGTATGAGTGATTATCATTATCATTATCATGAAAATCATTAAATTTATATTTCATTTTTAAGCCTCATGACCTGTAAAAAGTTAATTTTTATCGAAACAGAAGGAGAGTATTTCACCTCTAAACTCTTGTGCTTTTTGTGCAATCGACCCTGGTGATACCATTCTCGGCCAAGTTCCCCTCCGCCTCTACAACAAATGCAGTTTCAGCTATATTAAGTGTCATTTTTAAAACCGTAAAAACCACAAAATGGCAGGTTGATCAAACTGTAATTGTTACAAAACAGGGAATACTGGGCGAATGTACTGCGAAACCTTCATTTTCACCTATCGCTTTCGTGACGCCTAAGATGTCAGACTTACCTGACGTGGCAAAACGCTAGGACCCACCCCCTTGAGAGCAAGCACATTCGCTCAGGTGCAAACGCCATATTGACATTCATTCCATAAGCACCTGTTAAAGAAAAAAGGGACAGCCAATACTTACAAGACTTCCATAAAATATTCCATTTCTTCAAGCCGGGTACACACTAGTACTAGGCGAATTTATACGCCAATTGCAGCAAATTTGGTCGCCTACGAAATTCGCAACGAATGCGTAAACGAAAGATTGATCCCCCAATACGTAACAACCACTGATTTTGCAATAAACTCGACCCAGTCCACTGGCAATTCTTAGGTGCAAAATAACCAAAGCGCTAACCGCTTGAAAAATGGCCAATTTTTAATTCAAACGTTTAAACTTTTGAATTGTCTGTTTGAAATGCTACGATTTGTAAATGTCCAAAGAAAAAAAAAGAAAATAAATCACTTCATAGCCACTTGATATTGATCGGTTTTTAACCTGAAAAGAAGTTCACAGCCCAATTTTGGTAATGGAGAAGCAAGAAATATTGCGGTGCATAAATTGTATAATTATCTAAAATATCACGGCAACAGAACTGTCCTTTGAATAAGCACACACACATCACTTTTAAATGTCTTCATAATATCCAAGATTCTAACTTCAACCCACAGTAACTCGCAGATCTTGTCTTCATAACTAATACACGTTCCTGTTCACAACTTGTCACACCAAAGTATACCACCAACTGGGGACAAAGCAAATCTGACTATCTATTTGTAAAAGAAATCAACTTGTTATCCAACCGGTCAAAAACTCTAAACCTGTTTCAGACTTAATCAAGAATTATTTCTTGCAGTCTTAATCATTTCATAATATCTCTTCCTGTAAATTCACTACGTCCTAAGTAGAATATTTCATTGAGTTTTTGTTATTACAGGGACATAGCCACCAAGTTATAAGTGGTCCAGTTAGATGCGAGTGCCAAAGGCATGATAAAATCTAGGGGCGTCCGGGGGCATGCTCCCCCGGGAAATTTTAGGTTTTGTAAGGCTCTGAAATGCTATTTCGTACATTAAGATGTCATCGTCCTACATATCATCTAAAACAGTGCAAGGTTTATAATAGCCGTAAAAATAATATTACCTTTATACTAGCCTCAAGAAAATATCTTAATTATAACCATTATGATCTCAAAGCTAACAACTTTGCCTATATTGCATATAATATTTGCGTAAAAGCCAATGCCTCGAAAACAATATTTTGGTGCTCCGGAAAGTGGTCCAGTTAAAACCGGTCCCACTGGACCGTTGGCTACGGCCCTGTATTATAATATATTTTATACATATATTGCATATTTTCCACAATTTTTTTATAATTAGTGTAAAATTATATTTAGCTAAGTATTTATATTGTATTATTTAGAGTGCCCTCATGAAAATCACCCTCAGTGAAAAGGCTCACTCATAAAAGATTCAATAAAGTTAGCACTAATTCAGCAGGACTGATTTTTTCTAAGCGGATTGAAGAGTTTACTAACAGAAGAAACTTTTACAACCACAAGAGTATTTAATACGAATTTACAGCCATTTTACCCTATAGGGCAGAGGTTTCCTTATTGTCCTACTCTGGAAAGCAGAAATGGCAACTTTTGAACGGATCTGCTTGTGGTCGTCATGTAATTGAAATATGCAGCTCAATGAGCCATTCATTGCATGTTTATGATTAAAATAAAGCTAAAATATTGATTTTTTTCTGTGATCGCACCTCTTGCTTCTGTACTTTAAACAATCGGTTGACTCTAAAAGTGGCCCTTTGGAGCCGGTGTTATCTCTGGTTTCTGTAGCATTAAGCGGATGACAGTCATTGACTCTCCCTGGACGGGACACCAATCCATTGCAGGTTAGCACCCAGCAGAAGCTGACCCCGGCCGACCCCGTAAGGATGGAAAGCTGGGTAAACTTTGGCAGAAAAAAGGTCACTCAAAAGTTCAATACTTGGCAGAGCCAGAGTTTGAACACAGGAATTTGTGACTGGAAAGCAGATATCTTACTACTGCGCCAACCACGCTACAGCCTGTTGGGTGGCACTGATTTCTTTTAACTTCAGTTAAAGTTTGGTATGCTTTAACATTAATGTCAAATTATTATTTGTGGACGTACCATACACATGTACCAACATGGGATTCTGGCTGTTCAAATCTACACTTTTGTTATGGAAAATAGTAACAGGCACCATAGTTCCATCCTGTAATGTTTATATAGTAAATTAGGAACTTTAGTAATGTTTATAATAATATACAGCTACATATAACATTTGTAATGAAGCTAATTAATAGCAATACTGTGCCTTAGTAGTCACAATAACCATAACGATAAAGAAACACCGATTGCCAAGCATTTGCCTCCAGACCTATTGGACTAGGAATGACTTCTGTTAGTCGCCAAACATTTGGGCCATCGAACCCGAGGTAAACTATTATCGACCCATCCCACTGTACTTGTCTCGGTAACTGAGTGGTAGAGCACCAGTACTAGTTATAAAATAGGTGAGTCGTGGGTTCGATTACCACTTGGGGAATCTTTTTTTGCAGCGTTTGTTCTGTTTATATATACTCTAAAGACACATCAGATTCTTCCCTATTAAGATGAACAAAATGTTGCAAATGTGTTGTATGTATATTATAATATCAATGACAATTTGTTGACCAATTGCCTGGACTGTCTGGACACCAACATCTGGAAAACTGGGGGTATAAAACGGTTTTTGAAAAATACTAAAGGGCGATCGCACATCCGCCATCCTAATCGGTGCGCCCTTTACCCCCTCCCTCTTAGATCTGTCAGTGCTCTGTTTTACAGGTATTTATCTAACGTCGGTAGTTCCGTCAGTCCGTCAGTTCATACATCTGGGATCAATGGAAGCCGACGGTGCGCCCTTTACCCCCTCCCTCTGTTAGTGCTCTTTTTTACGGGTATTTATCTGTAGTTTCGTCAGTTCATATAACTGGTATCAATGGAAGACGACGGTGCGCCCTTTACCCCCTCCCTCTGTCAGTGCTCCGTTTTACGGGTATTTATCTAAAGTCTGTAGTTCCGTCAGTTCATATAACTGGTATCAATGGAAGCCGACGGTGCGCCCTTTACCCCCTCCCTATGTCAGTGCTCCATTTTACGGGGATTTAAAGCTAAAGCTACATAGATTAGAGGAAAGTCGAAACAGACGTTGGAGTCGCTGTGAATCGAACTCGGGACCTCCATCACAGAAGGCAGTGCACACACGCCTGCTCCTAATTCTATAGGGACCAAAACGCTAAACTCTGTTTCGCAATGATTTTTTAAGAATATTTTTGAGTTGTGGTCTTATTTTACCAATTAGTCGGTTTATACAAGAACAAATGACTTGTAATCTCTTCATAATCGAGGTTAGTAGAGCTACCTACTGTAGCTAACAAGTATAAGCTGACCTAGAATCTGTGTGTGTCAAAAGGAGAAAGGAATAGACTGCAGACACTTTATACTAGAAACTGGTCAGACTGGCCATGCCTCCTTTGCAAACTGTCAAGCAGATCGTGTCGTCAGAAGAATTTAAAAATAATTTTTTTTTCAAATGGCTTCAACTCAAATTATGATCTGTCGCACAAATTAACTTGACTGAAAATTTTAGAACTGATTAAAATGTCATCTTCTAACTGATTGAGATACCTAGTGAACTTAAATTTAAATAAATAAAAAGATTATAAAGTTGCAGATACTAATTTAGAACACCTTTTTGCACCGGCCACTTCGAAATTGTCGTAAGTCATTGAGATATCGTTTTACAACAACAATGCGTCTAACTGATTGATCTATCGAACTGACTGAACTTTCACACCTGATTGAAAATTTGATCTTTGATTTGTTTAAGACTCAGCACAGTGTTATAGGCAAGATAAAGATCAAACTGGCAAGTTAGCGAGGAGAAAGGTTGGAAGCGTTTGTTTTAACACCAAAACGTTAAAGGATTGCGAGAAGGGAGGTTCCTTTATCCTCAAACTTCAAAACTGAATCAAGTCCTTGTAAATAGAAGATGAAGAAGCTGCGAGTGAGGAGATGAGACACATGTGAGGAGGTGCTTGGAATACGGAAGGAAGAATGAAAAGGGTGGATCTCAGAAGAGACACGGAAGAAGATAGACAGAAAGTATCAGGAAGCAAAGGGGGAAATAAAGCGAAGCTGCCGGAAAGACAAAAGAAATTATGTGAGCAATATGGCTAGGGAAACGGAAAGTGCAGCAAAGGAAGGAGATTTAGGAGCTTCGTACAATATCACTACGAAGCTGATTGAATGAGCATAAAATACGAACAATCCAATCAGGGATAATTAGGAGCATCGAAGAAGAACCGAAGCATTGTAAAAACATTTTGAGCAAATATTGAATCACACGGACCCACTTAATTCAACTCACCTTGAACCTAAAGCTTTTCAAAGACTGTGATTCGTGAAGCAGTAAAAAGTCTTTAGAATGGTAAAGCAGCTAGACCCGTTAACATCCCAGCAGAGGCCATCAGGGCAGGAGCAGATATATCAGTCAGTATCCTGCACGACTTCCTTAAAAAGATCTGGCAGGAAGAGGAAATATCTCAAGACTGGACGATAGGTCTGCTGATTAAGTTGGAAAATAAAGGAGATCTAATTTAATGTGACAACTGTAGAGGCATTATGCTGCTAAGTAACACAAGCAAAGTACTGTGTACGGTGCTAATGAACAGGATAAAAGGCGCATTAGACATTAAACTTAGAGAAGAGAAATCAGGATTTAGGCAGGGTTGAAGTGGTACAAATCACGTCGCAGATGTCCCTCGACGGTATCCATAAAGAGACCTTATGGAAGCTGCTTAGACACTATGGTATTCCTGAAAAATTGTTACCATCATCAGGTAAAATATTCTACATTTTACAACAGTTTCACGGCTCAGTTTGTGCACAATGGCAGATCAACAGAGAAATTTCAGATGCTGACGGATGTAAAACAGTGGTCTCTTGTTTCCCCACTCTTGTTCCTTATAGCCTTGGATTGGGTGACAAGACAAGCGTTTGGATAATCAGATAAAGGTATTCGATGGTAAATGTTGAATACGTTGGAAGACTTGGAGTTCGCTAATGTCATTGCACTGCTGACTCAAAGACTTCAGGATATGCGTTGCAAGATAAAGGCTTGAGAGCTAAAGGAGAGCGAGAGTTGGGCTAAGGGTGTATGCAACTAAGACTAAGTTAATGACAGCAATTACAAAACAAGATATTGCATCGGTGAAGAACTAGTCAAGGAAGTTGAAGCATTTCAGTACTTGCGAAGATATTAAAGCTCGCATAAGGAAACCCAGGCATGCATTTGCACTGCTAAGGCCAGTGTGGCACACCACTTCCTTATCAATGAGGACAAACTTAAGAATATTTTAATCAAATGTTAAGTTAGTGTTACTGTATGGATCAGAAACACGGCGATCAACGGCTGCTTTTGTAAACAAACTACAAGTATTTGTGAATAAATGCTTGCATCGTATACTTGGTTTTAGGTGGCCTGACAAAAGTACGAACGAAGATCTATGGAAATGCACTGGCCAAGAACAAGATCGTGGAGATGGATTGGTCATACACTAGGGAGAAGCAACAGCAATATTGCCAAAGTGGCCTTGGAATGGAGCCCGCGGGGAAAACGGAGGCGAGGACATCCTATGCAGCGTTGGAGGAGAACACATTTAAAAGCAAAGAACACCACATGGCTAGAGTGTAAAAGAATAGCAAGAAACCGGACTAGACGGAAGGCACTGGTTCTGGACCTTTGCTTCACCTAGGACAGAGAGAGAGCAGTGTATTTTTTGCTGAAACAAAGAAATTTCATGGATGATGAAAAAATGTATTATATATATTAACTGCTTTCGACACATCAACAATCATTCAAATTTTAGCATAGTAATTTGCCGTTTTCTGGGCAACGGGAGTTTAATTTCAAAGTAAAGTGTCCACAGTCTCATTTTTTCTCTCCCTCGCCTCCATGATCGATCACAGGCCATCATACAATCACAGAAATCACTCAAGCAAACAGCACAGACCAAATGTTCACATATGATCACTGTCGATCGCTGCTATCAGTTAAAACTGAGTCAGTGACTTTTATTTCAGCAGTAATACAAATTTATGTAGCACTGCATGTACAGTAGTCATCCAACATGGACGCGACTGATGAAGAACTTTTGTTTGGTGTAGATATTCTGTTGATATATAATCACATCCAATCACAGGCAATCGCACACGATCGCAGGAATATAACGTGGCTATATTTCTGCGATCACGTGCGATCACGATATAATCGCACAACACCGCAGAGCAGTTCACATATAATCACACTCAATCGTGCGCGATATCTAGAATGCGATTGTCTGCTATAGGCCCTTTTCTGGATGAGGTTACATGGTACAAAATACGCCATACTGGAACGCAAAAGAATGTGTAAGACTCCAAAACAAAACACAATTAACTAAAAAAGTGTGATTTGTTTTTGTTTTACATTTCCCAGTGGCACTTTTGCGTCCCAGTATGGCGTACTTTGTACCATGTTACCTCATCCTGCAAAGGACCTATTATGTGTGAACCAGGGTTTACAAATTCTGTTCAACAGTTCATATCATCACTGACCTTGCTAGGAATTTCTGTCCTGTTACAAACGTGGTCAATGTTTTGAAATGCATTTAACTTCTTTTTTGGAGTTACATCATGCTGTTTAGAGAAAAAGTCAATTCGTTAATAATAAAAATAACAATAATAATAATAATAATAATAATAAT
>JAOEJH020179525.1:0-14217 GCA_025448215.2 Palythoa grandis
GCACGGGGTTTTCCCTGATGTTATGATGTTGTTGATCTGATAACTTTGAAGCAATAAATTTCCTGATGATTGGGTCATTTTTAAAAGTCATTTAAGCTTGACAATGGCGTCAGTAGGATGCCGAAACGTTGCTTCTATATAGTTCCGCTTATATTCTTGTTAAAAAGATCGAAAATAAGCCTATTTATGCCATCGATGTCGGGTAATAGCCGGAACTTATGCTTCGGGAGGAAAACCGGAGTACCAATATAACAATTATGAAATACAATTCGTGATATTTATGCAAAATATCACTACAAATCATAGTATTTCATTATGGAACGCCATGACTGTCTTTTGATATTAAAACCCTTTGCGTTACGTGGTTTTATCATTACGTTATGAGGTTACTTCGCTATGTAATGTGGTTACTTCATTATGTGATGAGGTTACTTCATTACGTGATGTGGTTACTTCATAATTAAAGACACATCTTTTAGGTATAAACTTTTAAAGATTAACGTTGCTTAAAATAATTCACACCGCTACATGTGTAACACGAGTATTAGTTGATGTAAACAAACGTTACACTTTCGTACGAGCTAATGCTGAATATTCTATTCTGTGCTAGCGAACAGAAAATGGCCATTTTAGTGTTGGTGTAATTCACGCCAAGACGACAAAAGGCCGTATTTTAAACTTTGCTTAGTTTTTTTTTAAAAAAAAATAAAGCGCTGCTGAATTATTAACATGGTTTTCAAAAATGACTCATTAAAGGCTTTATTTTAGCAAAATAAAAAAAAATTCGAAATTTCGCGAGTGGCTCTGCATTTTTAATATTTACAGAAACCGGCTCTTAAAAGCCAGTCAAACTAGTTTTAATGACGAGCAAAGCCTAGGTACTAGCCGAGACACCGGAAGTGAAACTGAAAAAATCACCTCCCCATTTTATGACAAAACCTCATGTTTTGACGAAACCACATCATATACAATAATCAAACCACATAAGGAAGTAACCGCAAACATAGTTACAAAACCACATCACATAATGAAGTAATCTGATCACGTAATGAAGCAACCACATCACGTAATAAAAAATAACCTCAACACGTAATGAAGTAACCACATCACGTAGTGAAGTAACCTCATCACGTAATGAAGTAACCACATCACATAACGAAGTAACCTCATAACGTAATGATTAAAACCACATAACATAAAGGCTTTTAATACCATAAGAGAGTCATGGCGTTCCATATTTCTTATACAAATGAAGTTCAATTACAAGGCATACCAAAATTGGACAACCCTAACTTGGATGAAGCTATATATGAATGGTTCGACGGACCAACAGACAAACAAACAAATAGATAGACAAATAAATTGTTCGATGAATGGATTAATGGGCTTTTGTTATACTGTTATACTGTTATCAATGACGAACTACTATCAATGAAGATTATACAATTAATAAGAAAATGAGATAGAAATAGATTAGGAGAATGTATGTAGAAAATTTAATGAACTTTGAAAAACTATGCACAAACTAAAATTCTTAAATATTAGGAAGGTGCTTTAAGAAAAAGAAAACATTGAAATCAATGCAATGGCTAATTTCATTTGTTGATTTTCATACAGGTTTTGTCGTCAGTCATGGAATCGTCAAGCAAACTTTCCGATTGCAGTCGTGAAGAAAAGAGAGCCCTTCGCTCGTTTTTGTCTAGCTTGAGGAATCCTTCTGATGACGAAATTGTAGCTATGATGGCCATGCCAATTTTTGAGGCTCTGGACGGTACATTCACGTCAATTCAGATAGAAGACACCTTTTCCGGTAAGAAGAGAGACATAGCTCCATCGAGACTTAACATACCTGAGGACATCGTCATTCCAAATTCACACGAAATAATTTCAGCCTCGGATGATGACTCCTATCAGATTTTCAGAAGATTCCCTGTAAAGATATTGAGTATGTCAGAATTCCTAGTCCTTAAGGTTTTCCCGTACGTGCAAAACGGAGAGGTTTATAACAAAAAGCAGGTATCTAAACTGATGACCTGGGTTCTACACAGGCTTCCTGTTCTGTCGAGTGACAGCAGTTCTTTCCCAGAACAGCTCAAGTCCCTTAAGTTTGTACCAGTGTCAAACGGACGTTTTCAGGCACCCAGAGATTTGTACGATCCAGAGGACGAAACGCTTCAAAAGCTATTAGAGGGAGAACCCGCAGCATTTCCTGCTAAAGAATTTGCAAAGTCGAACATTCTAAGCATTCTACGAGTGTTCCTGGGCCTAAGAAAAAGACATACATTAACTGCTAATGATGTTCTCAATATAGCTATACAGCTAAGCAAAGTGCCAGAAGATGTCGGAATCCGAAGAAGTAAAGCTTTGTTACAGTTTCTTAATGAAAGTAGCTTTCTTCTCGACCACGAAATTCTTGACGAAGTGAAAACAGATGCTCCCAAGCCAAAAGTGACTCTAGGCAACGCTCTCTTGACTCTCAGATGGCTCCCAGTGTGTAGGAAGGCCCCATCCAAATACCCTGTTTCAATGTCTTGGTTTGAGGGTCCTCATGCTTTGTATTCGCCGCTGGAAATGGAGGATATGGAAGCTTCTAGCCTTGTTGGCTCGGTAATGCCTACACTTGATGGTACAGTAGAACAAAGACTCGGAAAAGCCCTAGAATGGATGTCTCCTCCTCCCTTATTTAGTGTGATTCGCCAGCTTGAACTAGCATCACTCAGATGGGAGACAAGGTCTTTACAAACCTCTGAAATTGAGTTGTTAAAGTTTCAGTCAATGGTAAAGGATATCTACGACTACCTGGCCCATGAAATTACCGTAGAAGAAGCTTCGGAAATCTTGAAGCAGCCATCTTTTCCTCCATGGGTGTGGAACGGCACCGGCTTCTCCAAACCAAATTGCGTGGCTTTTAGTACCAAATATCATGAGCTGGAGTTGAAGCCTTATTTCTATACAGTACCAGATGACTTTGCTCATGGCAAAATTACAAAGCTTTTCAAGATGTGTGGTGTAAAGGACACCTTCCAAGAACAGCAAGTACTTGATGTACTATATATGATACGAGACAAGCATCTTGGAAAAGAAGTAAACGAAGAGTCCACGAAGCGAGACCTACAATTATCTCGCGACATTTTAAACTACGTGACTCGAAGTGGTAACCCACTGTCCCAGGAACTTAAGCACAAAGTTTTAATTCCAATCCAAACAAGTGACGGGCGTTTGATACTACAGCGCATTGACGATTGTAGTTACTGTGACACGGAATGGTTAAAGAGAGCTAACAAAACACCAGCGATAAGAAGAAGGGCTACTCTAGTACATGAGAGTATTTCAACACATACTGCAGAGCTTTTGGGTACACCACCTCTAAGCAGACAACTGGCATTGGCAGAAACAGTGGGATTTGAGCAAGCCGGACCTTACGAGCCAGTGACGACTCGATTAAAGAACATTCTGAAGGAACATAAAGATGACATTGGAGTTTTCAAAGAATTGATACAAAACGCAGACGACGCTGGAGCCACGGACGTAAAGTTCTTGATTGACTGGCGTCAGAACCCAGTAGAACAGCTGCTGTCCCCTGGAATGGCAGAAGCTCAGGGCCCTGCATTGTGGGCATACAACAACTCTGTTTTTAAAGATAAGGATTTTGTTAACATCAACAAGTTGGCTAGCGCAACTAAGGCTGAAGAAACAGAGAAGATTGGAAGGTTTGGTTTGGGCTTTTGCTCTGTTTACAACCTAACAGACATTCCGAGTTTCATTAGCCGAGAGTACATCGTATTCTTTGACCCTCATACGAAACACCTAGACAATCTGATCAAGGACAGATCCAGGCCAGGAATTCGACTGAACTTGAAAACCAACGCAATGGCAATCACAACTTTTAAAGACCAATTCCAACCCTACGAAAACATCTTTGGTTGCAAGTTTGATGAATCAGGAGAACCTTTCAATTACGACGGAACCCTTTTCAGATTTCCCTTTCGAACTATGCGTCAGGCAGGTTCCAGTGAAATAAGCAGCAAGTATTACGACGCTGCCAGTACTGGTCTCCTCATCGATTCGTTTGAGATAAATTCCGCAAACATGCTTTTGTTTTTGAGAAATGTCAAGAAAATTAGTTTCAGTGAAATCAGATCAGACAGCAAGGATCCTTCTAACCCCCAGATCATGTTTGAGGTAGAAAAAGAGGTGAGGGAAACAATTGCAAGACAGAACGATGCTCCGTTCATGCCACCGTGCACATCAATAATGGATGGAGACCTAAACGGAAGTTTTGTGTTCTCTAGCCTTGAGAGGTCACAACAACCAAGAGAACCAAACATTTCCCAGACTGTGCTTATTACGTCTCAAGGTTACAAAAACAAAACTCTCAACGACGGCTATTCAATGGAGCATCTGTGGCTGATTACTTCGTGCTCAGGAAAGGGGGGATCGGCGGAGTATGCAAAGAGAGAGCAAGTTCAAGGCCTGCTACCTAAAGCCAGTGTTGCTGCATTACTATCAACGCAATATTCTGAAAACGAAGAGTGGGATCCTGAGCCAGTTAATGGAGAGGCATTCTTTTCCCTTCCTCTGTCGATAGCAACAGGACTGCCAATGCACGTAAACGGCTACTTTGCAGTTACATCGAATCGCCAATCACTGTGGGAAGACACTGGAGTAGATCACCGCTCTCACAAACCGCCGGAGGTCATGTGGAACCAACATTTACTTGAAGATGCAGCCTCCGAAGCCTATGTGACACTACTGGAAGACCTTGTGGACCTTCATTTTCTGGGAAAAGTGGCAAATTATCCATTTGAATTATTATGGCCCGACCCAGGTAAAGTCCCTTCAAAGATCTGGAAGCGCTTCGTAAACAGTGTTTATGCCAGAATAAGTGAATCATCGTCCTCTTTACTAAAGAGCAAAGACAAGTGGGTTTCGTTTAACGACGCTGTAATACTGGACGATAGAGTACAGAAGATTCCTGGTTGCCAAAACGTCCTCCATCAGTTTGGATACCAGATTGTAGAAATACCCAGGTTCGTCCTCAAAGCCTTTGTAAAAGCTGGTTTAACTCGGACGGTGGTTGAACGTACAATTACTCCTGACAATTTTTTTAATGAAGTGTTTTTCCGCAACTGTCAGCAAATACCTCGAGCTCTACGAAACCCAATAACTTGCCACATTCTTGATGATATTCTCAAGGGAATCGAGGGATATGATGACATACTTCGTTGTTCCAGCTGCATTCCGACATCACCCGATGGAGTTACATTGGCAACACCCAAGGACATGATTGATCCTTTTGGTCCAGCAAGCAAACTATTTCTTCCTGAGGAACATCGATTTCCATACGGGGAGGAATTCCTCAAGGGAGAAAGGCTTGTAGTTATTCGTAAGCTAGGAATGGTAGAGACTGTTGTCTCATGGGACACTATCTGTGAAAGAGCTGAATCCGTTACAACTTTAGCATCAGTAGATAAGGCGAAGGCAATACAAAGAGTGAGAAACTTGGTGCGATACATTGAAGATTTCTTGTCCGAGCTAGGAGCACCAACCACATTGCAGCGTGCAAGACTTTTGAGTGCCCGGTTCTTACCGATTCTCCAAGCTCCGCCTAACTACAACCTGCCTTGGCAAGGTAATGAATATTTGGCAGGTGAGTTATTGCCTCCAGGTGAAGTGTTTCTTGATAAGTACAAATACCTAATTGGCACTACTCGGCCTCTGCTTGACGAGTCTTATGACAATGGTTGTGGAAAACTTGGACAACACGTTTCCAGAATATTGGGACTTCAAGATCAAGAGCCAAGCCTGCAAGACGTGCTGGATCAACTAGCAAATACAGTCAACTCAGTAAACGATCAGAGTTGTGTTCTGGAGACAGAGTGTCTGAACAAAATAAGTTTCAGTGTGTACGAATACTTCCAGAATATTTTACCTACACCAGAAGGAGCACATCTACCAGAGCTTTTTGTACACAAACCTTGGATCCTGATACACAACAGGTTTGTTGCTGCAAACCAAGTAGCTTTTCAGTGGACAGGTAATGGTCAGCCCTTTCTTTATGGCGTCCCTGACGAGTATTCAAAGTTCAAACCACTATTTTCAGCATTTGGCGTGCGAGAAAACTTTTTAACGGAAGATTTTATTGAGGCTTTGTATGTATTGCGCGACAATAAGAAGGACATACCATTATCAAAGTCCGAATTTAAGATGACTAGAAACTTTCTCGATGAATTGTCGCAAGCAAATGATGATGTCTTCAGTCCTTTTCTTGGAAACATCCCAGTACCAGATCAAAATCTTGTCTTAAGGGAAGTGGGTCAACTTGCTATCAATGATGCTCCCTGGATCGAGGCGAAAGGCGAAATAAATTACGTACACGCTGATATGTCCTGCAAACTTGCACACAGATTAGGAGCCCAAACTCTTCGCCTAAAGAAGCTAGATAAGTATTTGCGAAATGTTGGAAAGCCTTTTGGCCAGAGCGAGAAACTGACACTTCGGTTGAAGAACATCCTGAGTTCGTACCCCTTTGACGTTGGAATTTTAAAAGAACTTGTACAGAATGCAGATGATTCTAAATCAACGCAGATCCACATCGTGTTTGATCCTCGCCACCACGACACAACGCGAGTTCTCACCGAGCAATGGAAAGAGTTGCAAGGTCCGGCACTTTGCGTTTATAATAACAAACCTTTCCGAGATGCAGAAATTGAAGGAATTCAAAAGATAGGTATCGGCAGTAAAGGAGGTGATGCTGACAAATGTGGGCAATTCGGAGTGGGCTTCAATGCCGTTTATCATCTCACAGATTGTCCAAGCTTTATCACTGACGGGAATAAGCTCTGTATCTTGGATCCCCATGCACGTTATGCACCCGAGGCTTCCTATGAATCGCCAGGGCGTCTGCTGGAACCATTGGACAAAGAATTCCGCAAAGACTTCAGTGATGTTATGGGAACGTATCTCGAAGAGTTCGGTTTCCGCATTGAAGGAGCAACAATGTTCAGATTGCCCTTAAGAAATCAAGCTATGGCAGAGAAATCTGAAATCTCAAACTTACAATTTACCCACACTGTGATTGAAAAACTGTTAAACTCATTTGAAGTTGAAGCTAAGCAAATAATGCTTTTTCTCCGCCACATTCGACAAATCAAGCTTTCCCGTGTGGAAAACAAACGTTTAGTCACCAAATACGAAATCTCCGCAGAGGTTAATGAGGAAGATGTTAATCGGATTAAAAGCTTTGATGCCAACGTGCAAAGACACAAGCACCTCACAACAAGACAGATTCCTTGGCATGGAGTTTGTTACAGTATGAATTTGAAGGATTCACTAGACAATGCTGAAGAATGGCTCATCTACCAATGTCTGGGAATTCAACAACAAGAATCTATTCCTTTTGTTCCTGAAGGTAGTACATTGAATTTACTTCCTCGAGCTGCCGTTGCCGCTTGTGTTCGCTGCTATGATTCTAGGAAGGTGCTAAGCAAGTCAAACATATCTTCCGTTCGAACAAAAAGACAAGGGCCGCACAAAGCTTTCTGTTTCTTGCCACTACCGATCGATACTGGACTCCCTGTTCACATTAACAGCCATTTTTCGCTCGACAATGCGAGGCGTAACCTTTGGCGGGATGAAGATGGAAAAGGTCAGCGCTCTCAATGGAATGAATTCTTGAAATTACATGTCATTCCCTCTGCCTACGCCGAGCTCCTTGTCAACGCTCGGTTCAACATCCATGGGGTCACTATCGATGAGCCATGGTTCTTCGGAGATAATGAAGATGCTGTTTTGGGACTCAAGTGGTATCATAGCTTGTTTCCTTCGCCAGAGGTTGTACACAGTGACTGGAAAGTCTTAGCAGTTGCAGTGTACAAACACATAACAGCTGGTAGTAAACCCGTCCTACCTATAGTACAAGGATCCATCAGAGGAGAATTTTTCGTTAACCGTACGCGCGGTTTGCAACAAATTGCGAGGTATTTCAGGCAAAACCAAAGTGATAGAGTCTTTTGCAGGTGGGTGCCGCCAGCGACTCTCCTCAAAGAGAGTGAAGCTTATTTTAGCAATACTGATAGTGAAGAGCTTGAAAACCTTCTCTTGTGTCTTGGTTTTCCTCTTGTGTCCTCTCCTGGGAAATTTTACTCCTATTTCCGAGAGGCTGGGTGTGAAGTGCGGATGATAACACCTGAGGCGGTACTTGCGTTCCTTCGCAGTCCGCTGTGTGAGCTGGAAGAACTTCCGACATCAATCGATTGTTCCAGATTAGAAACTATTGATCAGTTACTGTTGATTATCAACTACTGTATCAAGAGTAAAGATTTCGTTTGGAAGTTGGATGGCCTTCCTCTGCTCTTGACGGAGGATTGTGTACTCCGGTGCTATAGCTCAGATAACCCGGTGTTCTTTACTACACTTTCAGATCTTGTGCCTATGCACAAAAACATCTTTATGCACAGAGATCTTGTGGAGGTATTAGCAAGGAGAACCAACGAGGCTTTGTGGAGTTCAGGTGTTGTCAAGCGCTTCGACACTTTTAGGGTTGAGCCTTTTCTGATGCATATTCTTTCACCAAGGATGTATTCGTGCGGACGTCACATTCCCTGGGATGGCTCCCCTACTAAGGAGTGGTTAGGACTGTTATGGCAGCTCATTTACACAAGCTATCAGGAGTGTCAAGCAAGTTTGAATGCCAATGCGGATGACGCTCGAGATGTTTTGCTTGTCCTAGAAGATTGGCCAATCCTTCCCACTACGTGCGGCACCTTGGCTCCTCTGACACTTGGCAAAACTATTCTTGATCTCAGTGGCCTTGTCTACAATGACAAGATTAGTGGAATCCTCCGTAAACTGGGATGCCCGGAAATCGACTACACCGTGATGCCAGATGTGGATAAAACAGAATTGTCCCAGATCTTAACTCCTCATCTTTCACGACCACATGCGCGGCAAGATCTACTAACTGTGCTACAGTTTGTTTCTAACATGAAAGACATTGGAAATTCGTTGACCGAAAGCGAAATCTTGCAGCTGTTACGCTTTATACAAGAAGATGTTACTGCGGTATACAGCAACAAAACCTTGTTAAGGAGCTTGCCCTTTTACAAATCCTTGAACGGACGCAACGTACGTCTCACTAACTATGAGAACAGTTTTTTCATTGACATTTCACGCGTTTTCCCGCTTGAAGAAATTGAAGCAAGATTAGAAGATGAAGGTTGCGTCCTACTTCAAGCTGTAAGTGAGATCGAACCACTTTATAAAGCTCTTGACGTTCCTCAGATATCTCAAGTTGATGTTTTTGTCAAGTACCTTCTCCCAAACTTTGAAATGATGTCACGGGAGAGCCGTTTAAGCCTGCTTGAATATATAAAAGACACTCTACTTGTTGCTGTTAAGAAACCAAATGAAAAAGCGACCTTGTTGAAAGCACTAAAATCTATCAGCATATTGCCGGACGAATCTGGAGTCCTTTGCCCAGCTAATCGATACTATGACCCGGAAAACAAAGTGTTCAAAGCTATGCTTCAAGCAAGCAGCTTCCCTCCCGAAACCTTTCATCATCCGAGTTGGCTAGCCTTGCTTAGGCAAGTTGGACTAAAGGAAAAAGTTAACCAACACGAGTTTATAGAGTACGCTACTGACGTTGCTGACGCTGCAGTACTTGATCCAGGCTCCGAATCTCTCAAAATCAAATCAAAGGCTTTAGCAGAATGTCTCTTGCGAGAAGATTCTCTTCACGAGCCAAGTTTCTTGCACGTTGTCTCTCACATCAAGTTTATTTCCACGGAACGAGCGAGTGAGGAACTTAGAGACTTATTTGCACAGTTTAACTGCAAAGACAAGGAGTCCAGTCCTCCATTCACGCAGTTCCACGGGGTTTTGTCCTGTGAGCATCAGAAGCTGGTATGGTCAAGTATGCCAATATTGCCAACTTGGGCAGTCCCAACCTCGGGAGACTCATGCAGATTTCTACTGGAGAATCTCGGAATCGAAACCGTAGCTCCATTGGAAAATGTAATTAAGCATCTCGAAAATCTGTCGTCTAACTTCTCTGGTAATGTTCACAAGGACCCTCCCGAGAATCAGCGAGAGCTCATTCACGACGTCGTTTACGACATTTTTAACTTCTTCAAGGGTGAAACTATGTCCTGCCCCCAGAGTCTACCATCCCCTTCTTGTTCCCGTTCGTGCTTGGCCATTGGTCAGATGTTGCAAAAGATTCCTTGTGTGCCAGTAGAAGAAGGACGTGTTTTCGTGGAGGGCAGTCAGCTTGCTTTTGAGACCTCCGTTGAACTACCACCGTACCTCTACAAAGTGCCTCGAGAGTACGGTCACTTCGAACACGTATTAAAAAGGATTGGCGCAGAGGAAAAACCGACCCCTAGTCAGTTTGCTAAAGTTTTGGAAAGACTCAAAGAGCAATGTGAAGACAAACATATGGAGCCAAATGAACAGCGAGTTGCAAGACTTGCTACCCAAGGATTGTTTTCCACACTCTCAGATGTGGTAAAGGAAAAAACGGAGACTGAAGCCCAGGGTATGCTATCGACCCTCACAGAACTTTTTCTTCCAAGCAAAGACGGTTACTTAAAACCTTCCAATGAGCTTGTTTTTCATGATTACCCAGGATTCGAGAGAAGAGCCAAGGACTTTACAAGTGATTTTGTCGACATTTCAAGAGAGGGAGATCTTACTGCAGACCGACTGACTTTCCTGCTGGGTTTACTTCCTACTGGTCTTCAAGCCAAAACTGTCAACAGTTTGCTGCGCGAAGAAATTCACCCGAGCTGTAAGAACAAGATTTGCATTGCGGATGCCGGTGGAGAGACGTGCCCATTTATTGTACGCTATCGAAAGCTGCTTCTTTCTCCAAAGCTGGTGAGTGGAATTCTACGAGTTATCAAACATCAGAGACAGACAAAGACAGTTCCTCAGGAAGTTCGGGAACAAGTACATTTCCTTGCCACATCAGTCCGTGTCACCTGCATGGCATCACTGGAGACCCATCTTATTCATTCAGAGACTGGAACATCAATTCCTAACAGCAAGGAACAGCAGGTTTGTGTCATCGCTTGCAGGACGAATACGTTTCTTAAAGTGTCTGTTAGGTTTTGCTTTGCTACCGAAATGGGAGTTCTAGTTTTTCTTTTGAGTAAGAAAAAAAAGTATATCGATCAAATCTTCAGTCTGAATCAGTTGTCTGTAAGGACTTATGACGAAAGACTTGACTGAAACCATTTTTATTTTTTATTTTAATCTTAGTTTGAAAACTTCATTATATTGAAGCGAGTATCTCCTGTATAATTGAACTATTTAAATCTAAACTGAAAACTCACCTTTTTAATATTGCTTTCACTGAATAATATTTTACTAGTTTTAGCTTTACTGAAGTATGAACGTATAGTTTCAATGATTATTAATAATCTAAATCTTATTTATTTTCATGTTTTCTAAATTTGTCATGAATTTGCGCACTATAAGAACATTATATTATTATATCATTATATCATTATATTATTATATTTTTATATCATAGCCTGTTATAGTTATTCAACAATATCCAAATGTAACATACAACATATTTCGAACCTTTTACGAAAACAACACAAGATTGTGAGTACATTTTGATCACCGCAGGACGTTTGAACAAAGCTGACGTTTCTTATCCTCCCATCCCACTAACTATACCTGCCTCGGTAGTCTAGTGCTAGAGCATCAGTTTTTGTCATAGGTTCGAATCTCGTACAGGGTGTCAATTTTTTTTCTAGCATTTGCTTTGATAATTTTTTACTCTAAAGACGATGCCAGATTCCTCTCTCTAGGGATTGAGAAATATTCATATAATTTCTGAAAACTCAATTCATTTTGTAGGATTGTTTCTTAGAACAGTACAAAAAGCAATCGCAGCTGTTTGTCAGACATGGCACTGATGAGGGCCCACTTCACATTCAACTCTGCTTCCTTGTAAATCGACTCATTGGTAACCACATTGAGAAGGAGATCTATCTCCAAGCCATGCTGTCCTGCAGAACCCCAGAAGAGGTACTTCCATCTCTTGACCGCTGTGGTGTGGCTCAAGACCTCCTCAAAAACGGTATGGACAGTCGAGACCCAACACTTGGTACCGAAATTCCAGTTATGTACCATTACCTGCTCAAGCAAGATATCGCCTACTTTTTTCGACAAGGAGAGATTGTTGGCTACGAGAAAGAAAGGCGGCTTCCAGATGGACGCATAGATGACAGTGAACCACTTTACGTGTATGCAAAGATCGTGCGTAAAGTGAATCCTCGCACACGTCTCACCGACAGTGGAAGATTTGACTTTGGTGCAAGATACCGCATTGATGTCGGTGCTTCAAGACTTGTTGAAGTCAGCGTGCTTGACTTGTACAAGTTTGATCGCTCTGGTGCCGATCCTGAACAAATTCCTATTTTGTCTCATTCAAGAGAAATCGCAATTTTTACAGGAGATCCGAATGACAGCGATGGCAGAGCGGCCTCGAGAAATGCAAGGCTCGAAGCAGCTAAGAAGGAAATCAAAGAAGCATTATGGGAGGCGTGGAAGCTGCCAGAAAATGAACGTCGGAAAGTAATCAAGCGCTTGTTCTTACGTTGGCATCCAGACAAGAACCCCGGATGTGATATCGCCAACGATGTAATGCAGTTTCTTCTTCAGGAGATCGAGCGAATGGAGAGATTGTTTCCGACAAAATGGAGAGAGAAGTATCACAAGACAAAAGAACGAGCTCAGAAAGACGGACCAGATTTTAGCTCGCTGTTTGAGCAATGGAATCAAAGAGCAAGACAAGAAAGAAAGACTTACAACTCTTTTAAGAAAAACAAACCAGAAAGTTCTACTTATGGTTCTTCCAACGCTAATAATCCGAAGCGCAAAGAAGCTCGACGTTGGATGAGACAAGCGCGCGAGGATCTACGTGCTGCTAAATTTATGCTCTCGCAAGAGGAACCGTTCTATTCTTTAGTTTGTTTCCTCTGTCAGCAGGCCGCCGAGAAAGCTCTTAAGAGTGCTTTGTACGCTGTTTGTGGGCTAAGTGAAAGTCAGCTTGAAAGCCACGACGTGTTGAATTTAGCTTATGAAATTACCGGCTTAGAAGACTCGCCGGCCGATATACCATTGCTTGCGGCCAAGTTGAAAAACTACTACGAATGGACACGGTATCCACACTTCCACCACGGTGACGCTATCCCTTGTGAGGCTTTCACCTTGGAGCATGCGCAGAAAGCTCTAGAAACTGCAGAAAGTATTCTTAACAAAACCGGAGACTATATTAACATTAATTTTACCCGTGTAAATTGAATTATTTAAGTGTTTCATCGATAACCTTTAAGGTTACCTAAAATTTCAACCTCAGAGTGACTAACAGAATTTAGGTGTTCATGTATCAATGAAGGGAAAATTTCAAATAACGCACCTCACCATAAACTCAATAATAATTCATAAAGATAAAGCAAATGCAACCAACGACTTTGGCTGGTTTTTGTTTTTACAAGAATTACACGAGTTTGAGGAGGCATATTAGCAACGAAGTAGCATTTCATCACGAATGTAAACAACCAGCACCTAGGAGTTGGAAACGTCTGTCTGGCTGTCGATATTTTACTTCAAATTTTGCCCTTATATGGTGTTGACTTACAAATTGCTTGTAAATATTAGATGGTGGAGTAGCATGTGCCACGGAGCACAGATATAAACTACGTAGATAAAACCATCAACTTTATTTGTACCATTTGTTTTAAAAAAAGTGAGTGGTAATTAAATTTTCACTCTTTTGAAACGTAGAACCAAGTAGGAATGAACATTTTATTGGTCAATATACTTATAGCTAGATGTAATACACATCAGATTTCATTAACTGCAATGTAATGTAATGTAATGTATAATCAATACAATACCAATTATGGCGACAAAACAGCGTTTGAGTTGCTAAAGTCACTATATAGGGACAGCCATTGGGAGGTACTGTACAGAGCACAGGACAATAACATAAGTCCGAAATATGATCTAAGCACTGAAGTATCTGTCCAACACTAAGCAACAATAGTTCATCAATCACTAAAAGTATACTATCGACATAGGGTTTTGCATTAAGCCTAAGATGCAATAAATAATTTTGTTAAGGTTACCGTATACCTTCAGGGGTGTTTTGCGTCAAAACGATACAGTGCGTCTGTTTTAAACTGTAGGTACCTA
>JAOEJH020180126.1:0-14214 GCA_025448215.2 Palythoa grandis
GCAAGTATTTTTTTAATTTTTGTGTATAAAAAAGTTGAAAAACCCAAACACTTTAATAATAATTAATAATAATAATAGTAATAATAATAATAATAATGATAATTTTTCATTAGCATTCCACAGGGTGGTTATTCTATGCTAACTACAGCCATTTATAATTAGCTGGGAGTCGATTTTGTGGAGGGAGGAAGTCCAGAGTTCCTGGAGTAAAACCCTCAGAGTCAGATTGAGATTGACTCTCAGACCATGTGCGGAGCCCAGGAGTCAATCCTGGGTTGTACAGGTGGGAGGCGCAATGATGACCACTATTCTATTTCTCTGCTAATTTTACATTAATTTTGTTTTGGTCCTCTACAGTTATACACTGGTTGACTTTGGGCTTGCAATGCCAGTACCTGGGGCAACAGATACAATTCTTGGTAAGTATTGAAGCAACTTCAATTTACAGCAAAATTTACTGTAGTGGTGACATCCATTGTGCACACTTTCTAAATAGATAGGGGACTAAAGTTTTATTAAAAAACTATATATTAAAAAACTAAATAAACTACGCCATATTTTTTGTTGTAAATATCAGTTATGATTATAGTAGGTATTTAATAATAGCAATGAACAACTGCATAATATCTTGTGTAATTGTTGTACACTGGCTTAAAGAAAGTCAGTTGCAGCAAATATAATCATAATTATGATCATTGCCAAAGTTCACACCATGAAAAAACATCATGTGATACTAAATCCTGATTACCTGCTTGAGGGGGGCGTAATGGTTTTTGAGTTATTTCTCATGGGGTTTTGCAGAAATTTTCATTTTATGCTGCAGCATTGCAGTTTACAACACTATGTGGTGTGTGGTTTTTCTTAAATTTGTTAAATGTTGATGTGATATTGCATTTTTTTCATTTTGTGTTCTTGGGTTTTTTTTGCTGTTTTCATATTCCCCTTATACCCCCTCCTGATTTGCCAACATTGAAACAATAGCCACTTATTCCTACGCTATTGCTTTTTTATTCCTTTTAAGTTTAAGATTTTGATAATGTCACAATGTAATATACAGTATGTATTTCTTTTTGTGTTCCATAGCTTGTTTATCTCCCCCTCCTTCCCATAGTCTTGCATCTTTGAATATCAGTACATGTCATCTCCATTTTATATGCAAATTATACCTTTTTTTCAGGTCCCTCGAAACAAAGTGATAAAAAGTCAACTCAAACTCTTCCCAAACTTACTTCACCAATTAATTATAAAATTCCTAAAAGAAGAAGTGCGAGACATTCACCTAATTCAGGCAACAGGGGAGGTAGTCCAAAACAAAGTATCAATGGGGACTCTAGTGTCAACAAATCACTGCTGAAACAGAATCGTGTTAATAGCTCTATTCAATTCACAAGAAGTGCAAAGACCTTTAAATTACCTTCAAGAAACTCCAGCACAAGAATAAAGAAAAACAATACTACATGTGTAGATAGTTGCAAACCAGCTCAGGTTTTATGCCCTCTGAGACATGGACCACATGAGATCTGCACAGCATGCATGGCAAGGTAACATATTTCTATCGTACTGTTACAGTAGTTATTGTTTTTGAAAGTATACATGTAGAGATTCCTCCAGAACAAAGATCCTAAAAGCGGGGTGTGAAATTAACGTCAATTAGCCGGCTTTGGCCGGCCAATTTGGTTCTGGGCCGGTATAAAAATGTCTCAAAAATACATTTAGGGCCAGTTAAAATCCCAGATGAATGTTACCACTTCATATGTTGTTGAACTTATTTTTTTCTCTGGGCTGGCTAAAAAATTTCTTAATTTTGCACCCTGTAAAAGGATCGTTCAGAACCATTTTCAGTGCTCAACCTTAACTTTTTAACTTACTAGTCCTTGGGCAAGTGAGGTTTGAAATTTACTAGCCAACAGTCATTACCTGGTAGCCAAGCCTGAGCTTGAACTTTTGATCTTGCTGCACACTTGCTGTCTGAATTCAACAGAGGCAAGTTGAAGCTTGAATTGTTGCCATGAATATTAATAATAATTTTGCTGTTGATTTTTTGTGAGATATTTAGAATCCAATTACTTTTCTCAGTCGTGATCAACTAAAACTGATTTTTTTCTTTATTGGTCTTTCCAAAACCTGTTCTACCTTGACTAGCCCAGTGGCTAGTTGTTCTGAAATTTTACTAGCCCAAACCCATTTTTTACTAGCCTTGGGCTAGTGGACTACTGCTAAGGTCCAGCACTGCATCTTGGTGTCTTTCCACAAAATGTTGTAATGACTTTGTGTTTTTGCACATTTCACAAACCAACTATATTTTAACCAATGAAACACACTACAAGACCTCTAACCTTCACACATGTGATGTGATATAGTGCAAATAATTCCTGTGTAGAGCATTGTTTCTCAGTCAAACAAAGCTTAGCACTACTGAAATCTACCTTGGAATTCAGAACAAACAACTCTTGGTCATCTGGCTGTCTGAAACTAGCTATTTCAGCTTGTGAAAGAGTAACTGTGCTAAAGCACTTGTCCACCTAGACGAGTAGATTTTATAGATCAATAATGAATGTTATTTATAATCATGCAATAGATTCATGAAAGAATGTCCTCAAAAATTGTAATTACTGTGTGTCTGTAGAAATTGTGTCTGTTGTGCAACTTCTTAATCAGTACTGGTACCAAAAATGTAAGACTGTCTTCAATGACAGATGTTTGTTGGCAATTTCTAGTGTCTAGTTTGTAAGCCTAATAGGCTTAGAGCTAAGAAAAGAACATCTACGATGTTTCAAAAGCAACGAGAGAGACGAGAGAAATTCCCCTTCAGACAAGCAAAACTTGAGTCTCACTTGTCCAATGGACAGGTGGAAAATAACAGTTTAGCTTGCAGCAAGAACAAGTGCAAACAGTTCAAATGTTAAATACCAAAGCAGTTATTCATTTAAGAGTACTTAGAAAATAGACACAATAAAACGTGTGCTGTGATTGGCTTAGGCCCATTTCCTATATCTCGATAGAAACCATGAAATGACGCCACGGAGAAGCGAAACTATAAAAACAGTCCAATCAATAAATGATTTGCAAACTATTTCTAAAAGCAATAGAACAGTGTCGATTGTGTTTCTGTCTAGTTTTAGGAAACGCTGTGAGGTAGCAGAACGCTCAGAAAGCAGAGAGGAATCGTGTTTTCCTACATCGTAGCATGTAGAAACACGTGCGACACTGTCCAGTTACTGTACCTATTATTGTTTTGCTTGTTAAAGCTGATTCTATGTGTCTCTGATTGAAGGGGAAATCAAAATGCACCCAGAGCTGGAACTCCAGGATTCCGATCACTAGAAGTGCTCTGTAAATACCCGGACCAGACAACAGGTGAGGAGTGCTCAGAAAAAGAATTGGTTAGATTCAGAAATAGTTATTATTATTATTTCCCAGTACGGAAACCCCTCTGTGTGCGGATTATTGGCTGGGGAGTCAGCTGAGATTTTATTTTGCATGTATAGAAATTTGGGTTTTAAAATTTGTGGTTGAGATGGTATGCTGCAGTGCTTGCCATTTGAAAATCCTTGGCGAGTGAAAAAAAGCTCGCCTCAACTATTTGAGGTGAGCGATTTTTCCCGCTGACTAAGCACTCAAAACACAGCAGAAAAGACACTACTACATATCCTAAAGTTTCTTTGTTATATTCCATTCTCACACTTTTTAATGATACAAATTAAAGTAAATGACCCAAAAATTAATCTTATAAGACTAATCACAAAAAGTAACTTAACTGTATTCCCCAATGAGGCGGGCGATATTTAGCGAGTAGCTGAGTGATTTGTCACTCTTCTCAGGTCAATTTTGCGTGAGCGATGGTGAGCAAGTAGCTGAGTGATTTATCACTCTTCTCAGGTCAATTTTGCGTGAGCGATGGTGAGCAAGTAGCTGAGTGATTTGTCACTCTTCTCAGGTCAATTTTGCGTGAGCGATGGTGAGCAAGTAGCTGAGTGATTTGTCACTCTTCTCAGGGCAATTTTGCGTGAGCGATGGTGAGCAAGAGTGATTGCTCGCCTCAAATGGCAAGCTGTGGACTATGGGAAAATATGTTTCTGCAATGAGTTTCACTGCTCAATTTTAGTTACTAGAGTCAACTAGTTTTTACACTTGACAACTTTCGTTTGTCAAACGTTTTTTAAATGCCCAGAATGTACAGATTGCAAAGGGCTCTGAGAAGTACAGTATAGCAGAAAATTGCAAATAATAGAGTATGAGGTATAATCACAGTATCCACCTAATTTGAAACACAGCAACATTGGAACTTTTAATATTTGCCAAGTTTTTATGTTGAGTCAACATAGCTAACTTTGATTAAAATTACTCACCTACATTTACCCCGAGCTCGTAGGTTTATTTCCCGTTGAAGTCCTTGTTCTCTGAGGCAGTAAATTACAATAGTTTTAATTGCTTGTCTTGACAAGAAAAACTATAAAGTTATAAAGTTTTTCTGGAGTAATTAACTGTTTACTTCTTGATGATTGTCAGCCGTAGATATTTGGTCTTCTGGCATCATATTTCTGTGTGTGTTGAGTGGGAGATACCCGTTCTTCAAGGCTTATGATGACATGGCAGCTTTAGCCCAACTGATTAGCATCCGCGGCAGCAAAGAAACGGCAAAAGCAGCCTTTGCTCTAGGTAAGATCTTGTTTCGATTGCATTTTGGAGTTTAGTATTCTCTGTGTTTGGATCGTTGAATGGTTGCTTTAAAGCTTCCGTCTGAATGGATAATAAAACGTTTAGCAACTTCTTAATACCAAAAACAGCAATCTCGTGTTGAAGAACGCTGGTCTGCCGTACGGGAGGTTCGGGATCGAGTCCCGGCCGGACTTCACTCATGGTATTAAAACAACTGAGGAGAAGGTACTGCCTTTGCTCTAACATCTGCAAATGGTTAGACCTTCACTCAGGGTATTAAAACAACTGAGGAGAAGGTGCTGCCTTTGCTCTAATATCTGCAAATGGTTAGACCTTCACTCAGGGTATTAAAACAACTGAGGAGAAGGTACTGCCTTTGCTCTAATATCTGCAAATGGTTAGACCTTCACGCCTTCTCGGATAAGGACGTTAAACCTTAAGTCCAGTCTCTCGACGCACTATCGGGGAAAGAACCCACACGCTTATCGAAAACCGTAGGGTGGTGATCCCAGTGTTGTGGACTGTATGTCTCACTGAGGGCATTTCTTTTAGAGTTTCAAATACATGTGAGCCGCATGAAGCGGACTATCTCAGATTCTCAACTGTTGAACCCCGTATTTACTTGTATAATTAAAGATAATAATGATAATGACAAAAAAGTAATAATGATAATGACAATAAGGCTTTTCTTAATCTTTCAAATAAATGTGAGCCGCATGAAGTGGACTATCTAAGACCCTCAACTGCTGAACCCTGTATTTATTTGTACTATATCTATGTAAAGCCCCTTTAGGGAATTGTCATTAAGTATTTTATTGAAGAATCTTTCACTTGTACGTCCTACCGCCCATCCATTTAAAATCCTTTATTTAAGTGCAAATTTAGCGTAGGACAAGACGTTGGGAACGGCCTCTTCATTGCCATGGCAAATTTGAAGCCACTGTGTAGAACCTATAGCTCAGCATAACTAGTTTACTCAAAACTCTTGATAATTGATGTTTTATTCCAGGTAAAGATCTTGTTCTCAGTTCAGAGATTCCAGCCGTGAGTTTGAAAACTGTCTGTCACAAGTTACGCCGAAGCGCTGATGGTGCATCAACTTGTAGCTTCTCAGAAAGACGGCGCTCGTCCACGGACGTTGGCAACCTTAAACCCACAAAAAAGACGAAAAGACGAGATAGATCAAGTGAGAGCTTTTCCCCTAAAACAAGAACCGTACGAGGTAAAGATTCCATTGAGGCTAAACAATTTGTACACACCTGGTGTAGCATGTGTAAGGAAAGAAACTCAATTTGCGATGACACGTGTAAACTTTTGCGGTTGGGGGAGTCAAAGTTGTCAGATTCTCCGGTTTTTTCTTCAGCGGATAAAAGCAACGATCGAACTGGGAAACAGCAACATCTGGATGGAAGCGAGTGTGTCTGTTCTTGTCACAACTGTTGCTGGGTGGTCCCTGACTCTGCGTACGATCTCTTGGAACAGTGTCTTACGTTGGATCCGCGGTTGCGCATCTCTGCTGAGGACGCATTACGGCACCCGTTCTTTAACGATCATTCTTGTAATTCACCGTGCGTTGATAGATAACCCTTTCCATACGACGCTGTTTCTCAGAAATTAAGTGCTATTTGTGACTGACCTCTGTTGAGTTTGATTATTGTGTCCAAAGGGCTTTTAAGGATCTGTTTCTATGAAGCCTAGTCTGCCCGTCGGTAAGCGAGCTGGCCCACTTACCGAGATGAGTTTGACCGGTTACATGAGAATGAAAATCATCCTGCCTGGTGTATTTATAAAAAAATGGGAATATGTCCATTCCGGTTGCCTAGGTTTCGGTTGCGCCAGGCGAGAGTCCGGGCCGGTGTGCTTTCTCATATAAACACAACTAAAATTTTATAAGAAAAATAATGCCTGATTAGAATCATCTCAGCAAGTGGGCCATACAGACAAACCCTAACTTTGAAAACACTCTCTCGCGTCTTTAAATTCAAATGTTATAAAGTCATCATAAAGTATTGACTGTATTAATTTATAGCTAACGTATACATACATATATATCAATGATAGTATGTAAAATTGTATTTAACGATTTGTAACATAGATTTGTAAATAATAATAAATAGTTGCTACTTAGTGAACTGTTTTGTGTGTTGTTTTTTGCTTGAGGTGCTGAATGGGGCCATTTCGCACGTCGATAAAGAAAATAACGCGATATTGAATTTGTAGTTATGAAATTCTAGCTTTTATATGCATTTTGTTCAAAAGAACTTTCTACCGCTAAGATAGTAAGCCCGCATAACTTGCGGTCTTGCAGCCTGGAATTGCAAAAACGTGATTTTCCAAGTTTTGACTCCAGAGCGGAGTCGCCCGCCATTTCTTTTTTCTGCAGCCGTTAAGCAAAAAATTGTTTTTGAAAAGTTGCTATTGTTCAAATATTGCCGTGCTGTTACTTTGCATAATGCCTGCACGTGTTGTGGAGTGACGCCATATCACAGAACAGGTGTCCTAATTGTAGCACGCCTTAAAACAGGTTACCCTCGTTCAACTGCAAAGATATCTTTAGTTTATGTAGCTTTTACACAAAATGTTTACAGGTGATAATTTCACCATTTGAGAGAAATGAATTTGCACAAATTGAGAGATACATCACATCGAGAGTGGAAAAGTACGAATGCTGTTGACTTGCAAGACACTAGAAATCTCAATGAAACAAAATACTGTCAGCGGGACTGTCAGAGTGCAGTCAGTGAAGCATTGTCTGTGAATGAAAGTGACGTGAGCTTCACAGCAGAGCAATACTCCACAGACGAACTTTGTGCTGACGATGAAGGAGCACAAGAAAAGTCTGACAGCGATATTGACAGAAACTGTTTAAGGAAACAAGAAAATGATTATTGTTTCGAGAAAGACTGGCTGATGGAGCGTAAATGTATGCTTTACACTTTGCTGTACGTCCGCGCCTTGAACAGGCGGCTGAAGGGGAATATATTTACAGTTAACAAACTCGAGAACGGGCAATTCAGCATAACTCGCACCGACCCACGCTTCAGGATAAACGTTAGCTTAATGGAAAAAGAGAAATGAAGGAGTGAAGGTTTAGAGCTAGCGCCTCATTCTTTGATTTCGTACAAAAACTCGAGATTCTCGTTCTAAACCTGTAAAAGTACTATGCGTTTTTTATTCACGTTCCTCCTGAACAAAAAGCGAATGATTAAGTGGCGAAAAGAAGGAGTCAGATATTATTGTCCGGCAGTTGAAAGGATAAGCCATACGTACGGCCACCGTACAAACGCAATATAGAGCGTGTAAGTACCGCCTGTCAGATGCAAATATAACGTACAACAGTTGTCTTACTGTATACGCAAAAACTAACTAGAAAAGTTTTTGCCCATGTATTAAACTGACTCAATATATAGATACTAAATCTCGTTGCAAAGACTTGCCCAAGTTACTAATCTGAGTTTTTAACCTCCTATTCTCTATAAACTCTATAAAGTCTTTAAAGAGTTTTGATCTACGACTGAACAAATATCAGCGGCAAATAGAAAAAATAGCTTATGACAATAAAAGAGCGTTTGTAAACAAGAAATTCCTAACAGGTCCTGTGTTCCCCTTGACAGTCAATGTTAGTTTATTATCGACTGGTGTGACGAGAATGTCATGTGGTAAGAAAAGTTAAGCTAAAATAGAGATGATGGGAGTTTCTCAAATCGTGCATTGAAACAGAACTTCCACGGCGGATCAGTGTTAGAATAAATTTGTAAACTATAAACATCTATCCTCTTGGAGAACTAGAGAGATTCTATAACACTTTGAACTATTTTGTTCATCTTCAGAGCGAGGCACTTTGATATACCTTTATAGTAAATATGTACAGAACAAATGCTGAAAAAACAGCATTGGTTTTGTTTACATTTACTCTAAAGACATATCAGTGTCCTCTATCTTTGATTCGAAGTGTGTTGAATGTCAAAAGGTCTAACTAGCAGTGGATTAACGATAATTCTAAAAACCAAGACGACTGATTTGAGTTTTTTTAAACAGGTTTCGGCAGCTACACTGCCATCTTCAGTATGAATTATTATGCAGATTGTAAATGTAAGGGCGTATAAAGACAATAGTTGCGAAATTTATTGTACAGAAAGCTTCAGCGGAATGACATGTAAAAGTTGTTGATTCAAAGAGGGTTTTTCTCATGAGATGAAAATCGCTCCTTTTATCTTTTTAAATTGAAGTCAGTTGAAGCTTGGTATATAATCTTAAACGATTCACTAGAACATAAAGAGCGACATTCCGGCGAGCTTAATAGATGTTTAAATAAGTCTATTTAAAAACTCCATCCCAGTCGCCCACTTTTCTTTTTTATCTCTCCCTCTCTCTCCCCCTTCTCATTCGTTTCGCGCTTGCTATACGCACGCTAATTTAAAAAGTGTTTTCATTTCCATTGTTTTGAGCTTACAAATGTCTTTTTTAAACGGCACCTGACACTTTCTCATTCCGGTCGAAGACAGTTTGGTTTGGGTTTCTTAATCATTCTAAAGCTTGAAAATAATTTTAGCTTTCAGTGTTAATTTCAAAAGTTGTGCTGTAAAGAGAGTTAACTTTTAAAAAGACAATTTAGATTCTGTTTTATATCTTGCATTGTTTTTAAGCTTTATGGCGACAGTACAGCTTTTGATAAATAAAGTTTATGTATCTAAAGGACTGAAAAACACAATTTTAAAAATCAGATCTGCTTGTTTGCGGCGCAGGTTCTCAAGGAGCTAAAGCTAAATCATTTTGCGAGCCTAAGTGGCCCATTGGAGCCGGTGCTTATCTCCGTTTTCTGTAGTATTAAGAGGACGAGAGTTATTGGCTCCCCCTGGACGGGACACTAATCCCTTGCACGTTAGGCCCCAGCAGAAGCTGCGTGAGTCATTTTACCGAGCGACCTCGTGAGGGTCAACTTTAGCGGAAAAAAGGTCACACAAATGTTCAACACCCGGCAGAGCCGGGATTCGAACCCTGGTTGGAAGGCAGAGATCTTATCACTGCACCAACCACGCCGCCGTTCTCAGGGAAGAACGAGTGAAATATCAGTCAGCACCATATCCGGTTTTCATGGCTTAAATAGCAGTTAACGGAACATAAAGTTAAAACAGGCTTTTTAAAAAGTCTCTGAGAAAATACACGCCTTTGTTTTTAAAAGATCCAGCAAATTTTGAACAAGGGTCTTAGCTCTTAACTTTTTGCACAAATTGAGTCTCAATTGCTCTAAAATTTTTGTTATATCTACCCCGTTAAAAGCATAAATACCGATAGAACTAAGTCGTAAAAGTCGCGAAACTAAAACTTGCAACACAGTGTACTGATACGTACATGACATAACAATAAGTTCTGTGGTTGTTCACTATTAGCCACGTTTTAATGTAATTGCGCTGCTGAAAAAGTAGAAACTATTAAAGACCGTTTACATCTCTAGCAGTTTCAATTATTCTTACGTTTTCGCTTCATTTTGGGGCAAATTTGAGCCTCATTGTTCTTACAAAATTGTTCTTACAACTGAAAAATGCGTGAAACTAAGTGAAGACTCACTGATTACTTGCCAAGTTTGATACCCTAAACTGACAATGTAAACAAGGTTTTTTTACTTGAAATTTTGCCTTTGAGGTTAAAGAAAACTTACCAATTAATGATATTAAACATTCTTCAGTTATGTTGTCTCGCTCTAAGTTAATTGAAGTCGGTCGATTGCTTCCCCTACTGCAAATACGAAAATTGCCGGTCACCACTCGCGCTTCCCGGGCTCCGCATGTGGGCTGAGATTTGTCAATCTCTATCTGACTCCGAGGGTTTTTCTGCGGGTACTCCGGTTTTCCTCCCTCCTTGACGCTATGCTCCGAGATCACGCATGGTCCGTATAGCCGCTGCCAAGAGGGGCCTATATGCTTTCGGTCCGACTTCGTTGAGCTGCGCTGCTTCTGTACTTTGAGGCAGTGATGAGTGCGAAAACAAGCTAATACTGGGAGATACCAAAGACAAGACTTAAATGATTTCAGGAAAATCCGGGACAATGAAAAACGGTTCTAACTTTTGCACCAACAAAGTTTCTGGTAAATAACGGTCAAGAAATCGTGCCAAATTTAATAAAAGACCAAGAAACACTTGCCAAATTTGTCACAAACGCTGTATGTCCACCAATTCAAATTATAAAGTACTGGCAGCAACAGTAAGGAGCAAATTGCCGAAACTAATTTTAAGGCACCAATGGGAACGTTGGTCGCAAGCCCAAAGAGATGCGACAGGTTTAAACGAGGCACTACTATTACTCAGTGATGCAGATAGCTGTTCGTGTTAACGGAGTGTAAAATAGCATGTAAGATTTTTATCTTTGACTTTGTCCTGTTTCAGTGGCGGCTGCTTGTTTTCCTATTTAAACGGGACGAAACAAACGCAATAAACTTGGCATTTTTTACAGATAATTTGTGAAAATGTAAAAAGACCTATTGTATGTTTTGGCTGGTATTCATCGCATACCATCCGGCATCTCTTGCTACCGCTAACATTTAGACGAACTACGCTGTAGTATCTTACACAATGTTTACTAGAAACCGACAAGCCAAATCCAATTAAACTCACGTTTAACAACATTTATAAATTTCATTAGGCCTTGAGATTTAAAAATTTCTTTCCTAGGTCGTTTTCAACATATCAAACCTTGCGAACACTGACAAAACCCACGACGCTTTTTCTTAACTGCTTTTCGTTTTGATTTGATTTTGATATCGCTTAACGTGAACTAGTAGATGATGGTAAAATTTACGAATTTCTTTGTGTCTGGTAAAACTAATCCTGTAATCAGACATATGTGTCGCTCTTTAAAATATGTTGATGATTCATTGTTTCTAGCTCTAAAACCATTGTTAAAATGTTAATTCTCGACACAAGTGTTTTCTTCTAAACATGATTGCAAATACAACTAGATGTTTCTACCTACGAAAGCAGCCACTTTATAGCTTCCGTAACACGCGTATATATATATCACTCAAAACGGCTTATAGAACTACAGTAACACACATAGCTTTCTGGAATGTAAAAACATTCTACAAGTCAAGAGGTCATATCGGCGCAAAGATGTTTAAAATAAATAACCTTTAAGTATCTGGTTGTGTGTTCTTTGTTTGCTATAAAGAAAAGGACTATCTTTATATTTATAATCGTACGTCTGAAAAGTCAAGATCTCTCACAGGTGCAACGCACTAATAATCTTTTCGCCGTATTAAAGAGTTTTGTTAAATGTTCCTTTGCTACGGTCGCCCTTAACAGGGCAAGGTGGCGTCTGAAGTACAGCAAAATATATTGTAACCTTTCATATTTTTCTCACATTGAACTAATGCCACTTTCTTTCTATTATTCTTTTCAGTTGAAGATGTATAGTCATGCATCTTGGTCAAACCATATAATATACATCTCTAGTTGACGTTTACTTTCCGTAATAATCAGCCGCAGCTTTGCAACAAAATGTCACTATTAGCAAATTTTATTCGGCCTTGTAACGTCTGTGCCGGTTGTCAGTTTTGGTAAATTTCCCGCCATTATCATAGTAACGATTTAACGATGCACCATTTACACTTCAAGCTGAATGCTATCTTTTGTTCGAAAATGGATTCCGATGCATTAAAAATTTGAGTTAAATCCGTCGACTCAAAGCAGATGGAGCATGTTCTTAACTCTTCATAACGACCAATTATGGTGGAGACGACTCCAGACGTTTACGCTTTTGAAATTCTTTTGCGCTTTCTTCTTTCAACGCATTTTGCGAACAAGTTTCATGACTTTGAGAATTGTTTACTGGCTTTGTTGATGTCCATTTTAGACGCCATAAAAGGCGAGAGTGAAGAAGAGAAGACATGCTACATTTTCTTTCCCAAGCCCAGCTTTTATCAAATACGCAATCATTCTCACTTAACTCCAAGGTTTCTTGCTCGGGGTAACTGTGTTTTACATTAGCTCCTGAGCTAAATCCTGTCTCCTCATCTGCAAAACATTCTTCGTCAGCGCTCATTGCCCGCTGGTAACGCAAGTTTTCTTTCTGTTTCGAATAATTAGAAATCCTTTTCTAAATACAATACAGAGAACTTCTCGCAGTTAGTCCAAATTCAAGTAATTACAAATCAGACTTTTTGTTTACTACTAAGAACCTTCTCGACAGTATTAATTTTCTTGCTGTACGTCTAAAATTATCGTACATTGTTCGGCACGATTCGATATTGTTCTTCTTTGAGGTAATGCCCAAACTATTTTATAGGCGAACAAAGCAAAGAATCCACGCGAAACGCAAAAATGTCAATCAAGAACCTTTCCAATTTGCATTTTCTTAAAAAGATAAGTTAGTTAAAACTGAAACTTCTGCGTTTTAGTATTTCGGAAGTTAGAAGAACACTTAAAAAATGCTAAAACGGAAATTTTCGCTCCAGGCGGTAAATAGGACAGTTCCAAAAAAGCCTTTCACGCTTTCATAAGATAAACAATGAACACGGTGGGAAAAATAAAATAAAAATAGAATGCTCCCTTGGCAGGTCGCGTATAATTTAACGTGCGACTATTTATTGCCGAAGTATATTAAATTTAATGCGCCCCATTTTGGCAATGTATTTAGATGATATACTCTGTAATATAAAACGAAATCGTCACGGACCGGACCATTGCAGGGAAAACAGAAGGAAAGATAAACGAAAGAAAAAAGAAGAGAAGAGAAGGGAAGAGAAGACTAGAGAAGAGGAGAGGAGAGGAGAGAAAGTAAAATGTATGAACAAACATTGGAGTAAAAAAAAAACAGAAAAAGAAACTCAGGACTGAGAGAGATAAAAGAAGATGATATAAGAACGGTCCTTTTAAACTACGTGGACTAAAGTCAGAAAACTGGCGATGTCAGTAGCCGAATTGGTCGTGTAAATGTATAAAAAAGGAATCAGAATTACAAATAATTTAGCTATATCAAACGAATTAAATTCGGAACAAACTACACTGAAAATGTAACTGCGTTCTCAAATATAGATAGCTTCTTTACCTTTTTAAATATTCACAGTGGATTAATTAATATTTCTTTGTATAGTGCCAAGAGTTTCATTGATCAGATTTGCAGCAAAAGAAACTAACTTTTGCTCAAAAATAGTGTCTGATAAAAACAGCGGTTCTGTTTTGCAAGTTACAGGAGCAGCAACTGAGGGTGCATTTCTTTGGCCAAATCCAAAATTGGATTATTGCATGAGATTACACGGATTTTTTTTTGCGAAAGAAACAAAAACCCAAAAGGGATTAATCGCCAAATCTTTTCTGCGAAAGAAACAAAAAATCCGAAAAGGGATTTTTTCCACCTAAACAGCAGACAGGTCCACGTACAGTATTTTAGTGAGAGGACCGCTAGCCACAAGAACTATTTTCGAATCCTTTCTCAAAGAAGCACACAAATTATGAATCTTGATAACCCAAACTCGTCGCGAGTGGTTTTTGGATTTGACCAAGAAGAAGAAGAAGAAAGAGGAGGAGGAGGAGTGTATCAGTGGCTCAAGTGGGAGGGGG
>JAOEJH020181362.1:0-14199 GCA_025448215.2 Palythoa grandis
CCTCCTGCCAGTTGGGATTCTTAATAGTGGCATACCTGAAAACTAGCTTTGTAGCTAAGAGTATCGACCACTTTAAAATAAGTATTTTATTTTTTTTATTATTTTTTTAATATAGTTATTTTTACATGTAATGATTTTGATATACAACCAGCAGGGTTCAAAATTAGCGCCAGTCCACACACTAGTAAAAGTTGTGGCGGACTAGTAAACTTGTATTCAAACTAGTCCGAGCATTTAGTAAAATATTGTCATAGATCTGCCAATAAAGTTTTTGAAATGGTTGTGCTCGCATTCCAAATTACGTCATTTCATTATAAATCTATGTTCTGTTCTGTCTGAAAGCGACTTTCTACAAACAGTGGGCAGATGTTGATTGAATGATAATGTGTCTCGGGCATGCAGGTTCCACAGAAAAATGAAAAACCATTGCTTTAGGTGGAGCATCAAAGTATGTTAAAGACTATTGGTGCTGTAACAAAAATGAAAAAAGCTGGTAAAGTCTAGCAAAAAATGGGAAGGACTAGTAAACCTGAGTGATTACTAATCCGAATGTCTAGTGAAAAAAAATCCAGTTTATGTCCTTGAATCAGTTAATAAATATAATTGATAGAAATGCAACATTTTGGTGTTGCCAAGACACCATTATCAAGCAAATGATAAGAATAACAAGAGGCAACAACATAAAATTATCCTTACTTGTGCCGGTTCTTTGCAAGTCTTTACAAAACACTACAAGGAGCTTGTCTATGTAATGTCTCCACCTTCAAGAATTCAATTTTACTTTATTGAGAACTCCCACCCACCCACTCCAAAAACAGTACTTGATAGAAGACTAGAATCTGAATACAGTATTCTTTGAATGGGAAAAGAATAAATTTGTTGATTGTTTACTTCTTAAGGACACATTGCGAATCAATGAATTAGAAAATTGAAACACATGCATGTAGTTTAATTACTGTCGTCTTTCTTTTAGTGATTTCAGATTGTAATGAAACAAAACGGATTAAGGAAAGATCTCGGAACTTCAGTCTAACAGGCGATGTATGCTGTTAAACATGTTCATTTATACAGTATTGCTGCAGTAAAAATTCCTATTTTTTTTAACAATTGTTATTTTTTTCATATTATATAAAATTTTATGTTTTACTTTCAAAAACTTTGTCACATTGTTCCATTTATTTTAGGAATTAGGTAAAATAATTGACTTAATCACAATTGTCATTTAACCTGACTCCTACCTCTTCCCAAAGTATGATTTTTTGTGCCAATGAAAACAACATAAATAGTAGTTTTGTAAACTCTGAAGATGACCTCTTAAGTTGAAAACGTTTAGTTTTAAATTTTATAAATCAACAAACCCATAACATTTTAATATGTAAATTAATGGCTTATTCCTATCTTATTATTAGACTAGAACTAGAAGTTACTGACCAGTAGCCATGTCAAAATAATGATATTAGTGTTGCTGTTTGCTTTGCTGGCTGCAATTTTATTGAAAAGATTATTTATAGCAAACTACATGTATTATATATAAATTAAATTATTTAGGCAAGCCTTAAAGTGGAGCTCCCGTTTTCATTACAACGTCGAAAGTCCCTTCTATAGTGTAGTCTTAGGTGATGCTTATTAATTCCCCCACCCCTCCCCCCAGGGTCCGTATGGATGATTGCTCATAAACAAATTTTCTCTGATGGATAGTTTACCAAATTTTCTTAGTCTTTAAGTCATGTTCTTACCAAACATTTCCATCTTCTCCATCTTTGGAACTCATTTTTGCAGGCTCAACTTGAGATTGAGTCTCAAACTCAATTCGAACTCAAACTCATATGTATTACCTACTCTCTATAATTATGATATACTGTTTTACAGATTCATGATGAAACCGTATGCTTTCTTGATGGTATTGCACTGACTAAAATTGATCTGGATTCTGTAACATATAAAGGTGAGAATTTGGCTTGCAATTAATATTATGAATTTTTAAATAAAAATAGATTTAATTTACAATAAATCAAGGTAGCATGGCTTCAAATGACATAACTGTATGAATAGATTTTTACAGTATATACAACAAATGTACAAAGCCAAATTATGAAAGAAAGATACAGTACATGTCAGCTTAATGAGGTAAAACCACGGGTGATAGGATACGCTGGTTATGAGTTAGATTACTGAAAACACTATTGCTACCCATTTAGAACCTTCTAGGCCAACAAGATCTGCCCAAGACCCAAACATTGCAAGCTTTAAAACCTCCAAATGCAGCACAACTACTTTTCAGTGCTCTTTCTTTAACAGGACAGTCCGAATCTGGAACTCGCTTCCCCTTGAACTCCATGACACTACAAAATTGTCTTTCACTCATTTTAAGAACCTTTTGTTGAAACACTATTACTCCGCTACCAGTAAAACATATGATGAAGAAAATCCACGAACATGGAAAACTATCTGCCCTAAGTGCAATGTCACGAGATGTCTGAACAAACCAATTAACTGTTGTTATTGATTTTAAGTTCTCTTTTAAAGGTACTTTTAACTTTCGGGCCCACAGTAATTGGCGCAAGCTGTTGTGGTGACCCTGCCAAAAAGGATTTTTTTTTCTTTTCTCTTTTTTTTCTTTTTCTTGTAAATTAATGGTGAAGCTTAATAAATAAATAAATAAATTAAAAAGTTCAAAAGTGAAGAAACTACGAATAAAGAAAATAAAATCGATTCTGACCTTAATCTTTTTGTGTCATAACGTTATTTGTTGTCCAACCCCAATGGCAAACCATTATGTAATCTTTCCGATCAGCTCTCAACTGTCACTGCCATTTTATTTTAAAAACCTTGCAAAGTCAGCCCCAAACCATATCACCTTGTGATAGCTGCGCGGTCAGCCAGTTTAATCATTACGTCATTATCAAATTTCAAGCTAACAGAAAAAAGCACCTGAGGGGGAATCAAACCCATGTTTTCCTGTTTTCTAGTCAGGAATGCTACACCATCAGGGACCACCACGCAACTCTTTAGAGTCATAATGTATGTTAAAACTTAGGATTTAAATATAGGTTGATTAAGTTGTTGGAGCAATACGCTGATCTGGTTTTCTTAATAATATTATTTTAGGGAGTACTCAAAAACTTTTGATTCAAAATTATCACAGACTAATTAATATTTTTAACACCCTGCCCCACTGTTTATTTTTCTTCATTTTGTGATGACCTCTCTTCTGCTTACATACTGTATATTACTGCCTCCAACTTTGACCACCCCAAAATTTCACCCATGAACCATGGCTAGAAGGCAGGTTTTTAGGCAACTTGCCCCTTTACCAGCTGGGAAACTGAAAAGAGTCCATGATTTATTTAAAAATTAAACTACTATTGCTTTCTATAAATATGTACAGTTTTATACAAGCATCCTGGGATGTTTATTTGGAACCTAAGAGTATTGTGTGTGATGTTTCTGATTATAGAATTTTGTTCATCAATTTTTCAGGGGGAACAATTTGTACACGAGAAAAAACTGAATAAAAATGCAATAATGAACTAGTTTTTTTGATAGTTTTTATGGATATTTTTAATTATTTTATGCAGATCTTCGAGATCAAATGGAGAAACAAAGGGATTGTCCACTAACGAGAGAGGAGAGGAAAATATTTTTTAGGGTGTGTATGATCTCTGTGTTTTTATTTATTTATCTTGTATCTTTGATTTAATTTGTATCAAATAAGTTTGTATTTTCTTAACTAAAACAATGTGGGTGATCTGAGTTCAAATGCTCTCAATGATGTGGTGAATGTGGCATTACTCTCGTTATCCATCCCAAAAATCTTTGTTAGCCTTGTTTAAAATAACAAGGATTGTAGGACACAAACTTTTCAAGTAAAACACTAAATTTCTAGCATCAACTTCTAGAATGATGAAATGCTACTTATGAACATCAAGATGTAGTAATATGATAAATAACAATCTGGAATAGAAAACCAAACTGCTTGTAGAACAAATACAAAGAAAAAGTTATTGAAAATTATCATATCAAACACAATGGTACCATGTTTACAGTTGACAAAAAAATCGCCGTGATTTGCCATCTGAGTTGGATGAGATGAAGAACATGCAATCGGGAGTGGCTTCTAGGTCTAATCAATTCGATTAATTTTATTTAAAGGTTTCTGAAAAATAGAGTAAAGACTGCAAACTCAACAATAAATAAGTTTTCCTTGTAGTTTAAGATCAATAAAGAGGAAAACCAGAAACAGATATAAATAGCTTTAACATGTAAACTTGAAATATATGATTGACAAAGTCGCGATATACATCAGAATGAGGCTTGCAAAGAAAAGAAAGCCATATTTGATTGAGCTTTCCAGTTTGTTTTCTTCAGCATCTTCAGTACTCGAAGCCACTCATTTAGTAAGCTTCTGACTTTCCTAAACTTTGATTTGAAAAGACCTTGGATATCCTAAGAAAGTCCTAAAATTTCTGATCAATTAATCCGTATGAACCCCGTAACAGATAGCTGTAGACACATAATATTTTACCAAAATTGAATTTCATTTTTCATTTTAAATAATAATTATTGAAATGTTTGGTATATCTTCTAATGTAGCTCACAAAGGAGGCAGTGTCAGAAGCAATGGACATTAGAGAGGTTAGTTAATTAAGTGAATTAAAATCACTGGACGTTAAGAAATAATTATTTATTTATGGAAAGGGGTGGAACTAATTACCATCCCTTTGCTTCTGGTGAATGAGAGTTCAATTGAATAAATTCTGCAATTTATTTTGCTGCACATGCATGTCGTTTGAAGAGTGGATTGAATTTGCATACATTCAATGATGGGGTCTGTTAATGTTTTACTTTTCTTAAGCTTACAAATGTAGTTTCTGGGAAATGGGGCTGTAACAGTATTTACCATTAGGCCTCACAAAACAAATGCACATGATACTAGTATAATAGTTTGGGTTACCTGTGGCGTATGAGCCTGCAATAAACACTGAACACTTGATGCTATGCTAAACCATGTGTTAGAAACTTGTATAAGATTTTGTCGATTAAAGCCCGAGTTAAAGGCGAAATTACTTGTTTATTTTAAAGCAGAGGCCAATATACAGTGCTCTTTCAAGAAAAAAGAAGTTCAAGCTCAAAAATTTTTCAGTTTCAAAATATTTTTCGGATGGAGGATGGGTGCTAAAACTGCACATGGTTTGTTCACTTTAGAAGATGTCAATAACTGTGATCAACTTCCATTAGATTTAAATGAAATATATGAGAGAAACTTATAAATCAGTAACAACCTTTTGTTTTCAAATTACTTAAACCAACTTTTTGTTTCCTTGTAGCAAATGAACTCTTCCCAAATTATGACGAGCAACAGCCCAAACCAAGATTCCTTGACAATTCCAGAAAGGTGAGGCAATGAATTTATGTGTTAGATCTAATTAAAGAATGTTATCATGATAACTGTGGGTGGTAATCAGGATCCTTCCAAAATACAGGACAATAGGCGACTTTCACTAACGGATCACGTGACCCATTGGCTGGCAAGCGTGGTCAGGTGAGTTGTCAGCCAAGATGGTGGCCGTGTCAGAAACTCCCGGAAAAACAAGATCAGTATTTATCTACCTTTATGAATTATTTATATATTTCAACGAAAGTAAACATTTCCAAGGGTTGTAGATACTTTATAGTGATCCTATTAACACCCAGGAAGCATTTTAATGGAAATATTTTATAAGGCGTTTGAAACCCAGTCACTCGTTGCGAGTTGCAACCTTTGACCTTCAACTTGTTGTTAAATGGCTTCCCTCACTAGTTTTACCTCCGAAATACGTGTTCCCCTAAAACAGCGGCTTTCCTTTTCGCAGAAACATTTCATGAGTTTTTCGTAAGTCGTATAGATGTTTTAGAGATGAGAAAATAGAGAGCGTCGGCTGCTTACGCTGGTCATTTTCACAAGTATACCAGTTTAATCAATTTTGACAGATACCGATTGCATAAAAAGGTTTTCTCGGCTGCCATATTTATTATTTAACGTTGCTTGAAATATAACATATATTCAAGAGTTTAGATTTACGTTTTCAAGTATTTGTTGCAGAAATCGGCTTAAGAAAACTGCCAAAAGTGTTAGTGAAAGTCGCTTATTACAATATAATTTTATAACATGAAAGTTTTTTGACAATAAATTAATTAAGGTGTACTTAAGTGCAAGGCTGTAATTTTGGTATTCTGTTTTGTCAATAGCGTAAGGCCCAGATCCTTTGTGCCTCACTCTCCTAGTGAATTGATTGTCTCATCACTGGTCTATGAAAAGTTTAGTCTATAAAATTTAACATAGTGGCTGATCCCTAGCATCTGCACACAGGCTATGGAAGCTGGACAAAGTTTAAAAGCCACGTGATAACACTATGAAAAAATTATTAATTTTCTGAAGTAACTTTTTCTGTGCATTTCTTTCAGGAGATGCCGTCGGTCAAAGAAGACCTTAACTCAAACTCCAGTACAACAAGAATGTTCAAAAACTACAAAAAATCAAAAAGGCAAACAACGAAAAGACTCACCGTGTTATGAGAGATCACGGAATCGCATTACAGCCGTGTCCTTGGATTTGTCATTTACACCACCCAGACAGGACTCGAGTGATGATGATGATCTTTTGTCAGTTTCTCATTTACTTGGCAATACATCCAAAGAAAATGACAGCACCCCAGCAAGTCGAACCCCAGCTTCTGGTAATGAAGGCTGCTCTTTGCTACCATCTCCAGTGAAGCCATCAGTGACAACCCAAGACTACTCTTTTCTACCATCTCCAGCGATGCCATCAGTGACAACCCAAGACTACTCTTTGCTACCATCTCCAGTGAAACCATCAGTGACAACCCATGACTACGCTCTGCTGCCATCTCCAGTGAAGCCATCAGAGACGACCCAAGACTGCTCCCTGCTACAACCAGTTAAACCATTGGTGACAGTTGCACCAACAGACTCAGAGCCCATATTAGTTCAGTGTCCAATATGTTCTTCATTTTATTCGCAATCAGTTATTGAAGAACATGCTGCAGGCTGTGTATCATTTGCTGTAAACTCTGGTGCTGCAGATGATACACTCATTTCTTGCCCCGTATGTCGCAAGAATTTTAAGCCAGAAGAGATTGAAGCTCATGTAAACTTTTGTATGGACAGCATTGAACATGGAACTATAGAGAACTGTGGAACTGAAACAATTGAGATATATTGAAAATATTTCATTAGATGAAGTGGATACATAAAACTGTATATTTCTCACTTTATTTTGTTATCAAATTTTTATACAAAACCTGAAACTATAACTGATATTTCTTAAATTATTCCTTTCAAGCATTTTATTTTCACATTTCATTCTATTCCTATCAGCAGAGAATGTATGGTCGTATGTTTTTTATCCTCGGTGATAAATATTATTTTTTGAAGGCATTTGGTGTATGAGTGATGATTGCAATTAAGCTTAGTTTTTTTTTTTGTTTTTTTTTTAAGCTTAGTGCTTTATTGCCAACCAGCTAAATAACCAGGCTGGTAGCACAAAAAGATACTTGACCTAAATACAAAGTTATTTCCACAGGTGCAGCTGTACAAACACCTAACATTTTATTGCTCCTAGAGAATCAAGTAGTAATAATCCTATGACTATAAAGTCTGCCAAGTCTTGAAGTTAAAAATCAGAATCTGGCTTGCCTGTGGTGAAAGTTGAGCTTAAATATTAGAAAAATATGTAATATAGCTGAAAAATAAAACGAAACAAAGTAAACTATGCTACTTTATGGAATGATCAGACAATTTAAATAACAAAGATATTACTCGACAGTTCATGTATCCATTTAAAATATTTTGTTGCAAAAGGTAATGGACATTTTCAGTAAAGGAGATAATTTTACCACAAATTTGGTTATTAATGGCTCTTCTTTTAAAATTTTAGACCAGCAAGTTTCTTTTCATCGGATGTCCAATAAGTATGCAAAATTTTCAATTGACGGGCTACGTATTGTTCCATCAAATTTGCTTAAGAATAAGTAAAACCTTTTCAAGTACAAATATTGTGTAAGAAAACTCTTTATGCAACGTTAAGGAGTTTAGTTTCAATAGTTTAAGGCCTCGAGTATATGTTGGTCTAAATTAATGCTATCAAAGTCATCCTCCCAAAAGGTATCTGGTAGAAAAGAGTTTGTTGGTGCAAATTCCTCATCAGCAATGGGGATAACCTGGCAGTTTCGCAACAGACGGGAAAGGTCGTACACGGTAGTGATTAAACCTCGTTCTCGTGAACTGGAGCATGTCTCGGAGTTGACATTACGTTGTACTTCCTGGGTTTGCAACTCGTCTCGGACATAAAATTGGCTGGGTTCGTTCCCACTAGAAGACAAAGCATTTTAAATTTAGCTGCCAATCACTAAGATTTTGACGTATTACGACGTCACTTTTGTTCCATCAAATCATTAGTACATCATCTTATTCATGAGCTAGGAAAACTGATATGTTTCAATACTACATTTTGTTGAATTTGGTTTAGGAGCTAGGAAGACAATATAGATTATTAAATACGCTATTTTATTCATTAAGTGTGACGTCATCCCTGATTTAATTCATTCTACCGCACTGTAACAAGATTAGAACAGAAAAATCTTGCAAATTCAGCTCACTCTATAGACCTTATGCATAAATGGCGGCGATTTTAGCATTCTTTTGTTTACATTTAAATTAGCCCAACTAGCCTCGTTCTTGACCTAAGATTTCAAAAGAATATGTTACTCAAAACGAGGCTAATTGGGCTAATTTGAATATAGACAAAAGAATAAAATCGCCGCCATCTGTGGACTATAATTTATCATTCTAAAGATGATCCTTCAATTTTTATCACTCTACGGAGGTGACAGAACACCAGTGGCTCCAGTTGAATAATGTCTCAATCCATATCAGGCATTTTACTACGAGAATTTGTCATTTTCATTTGAGTATGTTTCTGTTTAAATATCACTAACATAAAGCTAAGTAGCGTTGTGTTTTTCTAGATAGAAGCCTTAAAAGAGCCATATTTCCTGCTATTTATCCCTAAAAATCCCAATTTTTAGAGAAAAAGCTTATAATATTCTCCCTAACTTTTGTCACAAACGGCCAGAATGCCTGCAACTCCAATTTCCAAAGATTAAGTTTATGTATTTCCAAGAGATTATCACTTATTTGCAACGGAATCCAGTTTGGGAACACATACCCCTTACCTATCGATACCTAACCTTTTCTTCGTGTTATTGTCTGAAAGAAAAGAGTGAATTGTTGGACAAGTTATAGTAATATAAAATAAACCCAAAGTTGAGAAATAAATATTCATTGCCGTAGGATGTTTGAAGAGGTCAACCCAAATGCTCTGACCAAGGGCTACTCTCGAAGCATCAGCTTCCCGTCAAAACCGTCTTACGAATATAACATATTTATTTCTCAACCTTGAGTCGATAATATAGTTCGCTTGATTTACTCGCTGAAGCATTTAAAACCTACTGTTGTATTGGAATTACTTTGCCCATAGGTAACCGATCTACTGGGATGCTGTGAACACGCATGCGCACGTGCATAGAGTTCATGGAGCTGACACAGGACCCGATTATATGGAACGGGCTAACCCGGTTGAGGGGGCTGAGTTTTTCTGCCAAGATCCCGGCTATCCGCATAAAGTCTGTAAAGATTTGGCGCGTGATTACATGTAAACCGGGCTAAGGTTGTGTTTTTAGCCCGCTAAACCGGGTTTGCCCGTTCCATATAATCAGGGCCTTAGCCTTACAAACGTCTTTCAGTTACTGTGCTCACCGTAGTGGGTGGCTCCACCTATAAATTGTTCTACAATTGGTACAGGACATATATAGTTCATGTCTGTTCAGATTTGAATTTGAAAGCGTAGAAAGTTGTTTTAAAATTTACACATTACAAGAACAAGATGTACTGAACTGTTGATGTCTCAGGAATTCTGTATGTATTCTACAGAACGCTACCTTTTTGACACCCAGTGGCTGACATTATGAATAGACCAAAATTTAATTATGTGTTATTTTTGAAAAGAGTTAGTGTCATTTAATTAGTGGGACAACTTTTTCTGCAGCAAGGGAAAAAAATAGGCATTCAGAAATTGAACAAGTGTAATGATTTGGCTAACAAGTTTAAAGGTGTTTGGCTGAGTAAAGTTACTTCTCGCCGATGGGAAAGTTCTTCCGATCCCAGAGCGTGAGCAATTTGGAACGACCATGCACGTAATTGTTTTATTCTTAATGCAACTGCAATCCTTATTTATCCTTCATTTTTTAGTAGGCCCTGTCTGGTTAAAAAAAGAAAAAAAAACTTACTTTCCCCTTCATGGTGCATTCCAAATGATGACAAAGGATTCCCTCTAAATAAAATCTGTAAACGGAAAACGTAGAATGGTTACTAGCTGAGTTGTGAATAGAATGAAACAGACCTCGAATCAGAGTCGAACAGGACTGTAGTTAAAAAAGAACCGACTTTTACCATCTTATAAGCTGCAGCCTGTTTGAGGCTGATACGTTTGCTGCCAGTAACTGCTTTCAACCAGGCTAGAGGGGTGTGAAATGTTTCACCCCCGGCTGATTCAATAGTCCCATTCTTCTTTAGTGATGCCTGGAATTTTCTTCCCTGTCAATGAAGAAAGGAAAAGGCTGTTAAAAAGGAAATACGTTACTTTTAATCGCTTAAAACCTAAACTTAAGAGTGAATGCTGAAGGTCAGTAAACGGAAAATCGTCTAATGCAAGAGGCTCAAATAAATAAAACAAAAAAGCTCAACTTCTAAACCGTTTCAGGTTTAAACACTGCTTTTCTGCTTCTAGCAGTGAAATGATAGCTGAGAGGTGAGACAAATCATAGATTTTATATTCGAGTGAGTTGATAGGAAACGTGATGACTTTCTCTGTTCTATGTTTCTGTTCTCTCTTTCCCTATTTTACCACATTTCCTAACCAGTCCGCTCTATTAACTGCTGCTAGGACATCTTTCTCTTCTCCTTTATAGGAATGGACTAAACTAAGATGAATTGAAACCAATTTTAGAAAACAACATGATTAACCTTATGATTATTAATCAAGCCTTATCATTTTTTGAGATAAAATTTGCTTACTCAGAAATTCTGCCTCTGAGGTCAATCAGTTGATAAATGGTTATGCTCAAAATCAAAAGTACGTAGGCCCTATTCTATTTCTAAATAAATATTTGAGTCAACAGAAGGAATTTGACAGTTGAGTATAATTACCATCATGGTAATAAAATTTATATGTACCTCTGCTTCTACCGTCAAAACATTTATTCCTGGTTGAATATATCCTTGGTCAAGTAGCATCTTGAGATCCGGAAATTCCCTGTTCTGGGGATCAGCAACAAGTACATTTAAATTCCAAGGGTATCAAAGTAAAAACAAAAAACCTGAAACCAATTATCAGTACTATAATATGCATGAAATTACCCTTAGTTGTGAGCCACAAGTAAGCCGCACGCATAAATTATCATAAGGTGACGTTATAGTTCAGTTTAGGTTTTGGGGAACCTCATCTTAGGAAGGAATAAATTATCTTAAAATGATGTCATCCTTCAAAAATAAAATGTGCTATTTCATCTCAGTAAAAATGAGGCTTTTGTTTTAGTCACTTGCACCACCATGTGTAATGTTTTACGGTGAGGTTTTGTTTCTGTTTTTGTTTAGTTGGCTGACACTATAAACCTAGCGACGCCAAGCAGTGCTGACATTTGAAGATTAGAAAATCGTTAAAGTAAAATTTTTTCGAGAGAAGTATGGCAACAATGTCAAATTATATCAGTTCCAAGTCAATGACCCATATAGCGTAAAAAAAGACGAAAAACATAACAGTGAATAAATATCATGCAGTAATCTGCTGTGAAAGGAAGTAATAAAAGTGAATTCAATAGACTGCTAATCCTTCAGTTTTCAAACAAATAGTTAATCAGTTTGCAGCGGTTGGATGAATTTTGGAATATTTAGTTAGTTTGCAATGGTTAAATGAGTTTTTTAATATATTTAAGTTTTGACCCAAAAAGGTCTCAATTTGATGTGAAGTTTTTTGAAAAAATAACTATTTTATTTCTGTGCACTAACCTGACAGAAATAAACTCAATATCTGTTGTCGAACATTTGTCTCTATGGTATTTATGATTGGCAAAACACTCTCTGTGATAAGTCAATCTATAACGTGAGGTCCGCTATGGTGTCAGTTTGTAACCCCCCTCCCCTAAAATTTCTGGGTACGGGCCTCGAACTGACTCACAAACTGATAGGGCCGGGTGGTGAAGCACTAGCACACAATCTTGAACCTCGCCTTTCCCTGAACAAATGACTTTTCATAAACTGTCAAGCTATCAATAACAATGATAACTTTATTAGTGACTCCCAACGGGGATTATCAACACTAGTTTACAAAAAATGTAATACTTACTTGTGCTCCAGTGCAGCTGATAGGTGAAGCTGCAGCCAATCTTGAAGCGTTTTTGCCGTCTGTGACATTAGGTGTACCTGTCCCTATGGTCTTACTGGCCCTCTGGTCTGCCTGTGTATGGGTTATTCCAAGTTTACTTTGAGTCGCAAAATTACTATTGCTCACGCTTGCTCTAAACGCTGTTGTTGTGCTTCTGTTGTTGCTGATAGTTTTAGTTTGGTTCGACCGATATCTTTGCTGGTTGTTGGATAAAGTAAGGGGTGTCAAGATGCTCTGACTCATTTGTGATGTATCTGTCTGTGATTCATAGTTGACAGTTCTGATTGGTTGAGAATCGCTGGTGAGGTGCGGTCCTGATGTCACAAAAGTTGGTACCACTGTTTTAGTTTTAGATGACGGTTGAGGCGTACCTGTTGTGGATTTTGATGGCTGTGAAGTTGATTTTTGTGCTTCTCCCGTGGCTATGCTTACAATCTGCTTTGCTTTCGCAGTTGGTTTGTGCTCACTAGTGTTCACAGATTTATCTTGAAAAACGTTGGAACAACTTTTATCTGTATTTGGTGTTGCTAAAAGAAACGAGGGAGTGACCTGACTACAAGTCTCTGACTTAGGATTTGTCGTACGTGCGCTGGTGGTTAACACAGTATTAGTAACAGTAATGTCTGTGGACGTTGCGCCGGCTTGGCCAATCACAATAACCGGAGAAATGACACCTGAGCCTGTTAATGCTGGTAGTGTTCTCTGTGGTGGGATCTGAGACATAACTCCTCCAGGAGCAGTGAATGAGCCTGGTAAAGGAATGAACGTCACGGAAGTACGAGAGCTCGTGCTTGTTGACACTCCTAAAACATTTCCTGTCGTGGTAGTAGTCCCGCACAAGAGGTTAAGCCGGGAAATCTGAGGGTCGGTGCAAACGTGACAGTCGAAAGATGGATCTTGTTTTGAGTCTATAGATAAGTTGTATTCTTTTACTTCTTTGTTTGTTCCATCGTTGGTGCTGCTTAAGCTATCTGTAGTCCGCTTTCCGATCTGTGTTTTGGGTGGGTGCTTTCGTTCACTCGGTAACAGGTATTCAAGATGGCCTTGTTTTTTATGTTTAAGAGCTTGAACCTTATTTAAGAGTTCCTTGAACTTTTTGTACAAGCTAATTATTTCTCGCTGTTTGTGTGCAAGGTCTTTTAGCTGTTTTCGCGTTCCTAGAATACAAATTATATTAAACACAGAAATAACTTGTTGCAGTGTTTTGCATTTCATATTTCGTATTTTCTACTTACGACTTAATTCTGCTTTTCATTCAAAGTCTAAAAACATTACTCCGTGATTTTTTCAAAACATATAACGGCATGCATTTGATTTTACTGTGTCTTTCTGTTTCAGTTCAACAAATCTTAGGACAGCAACGCTAAGACAACAGTCAACAAAAGCAATCACCAAGCGATTCTCGTAATGTTGATCAAATTACGCCAAAATCTGAGGAATAAAAATCTCCTACCTGCGTCTACAGCAGCTTTGTTATTCAGATTTTGAGACAACTGGCTTTGACTTTGGGATAACTGTTGTCGCTGGGCCATCTGTGACTGATTCAATTTGCTGAGTTGAGAGCGCACCGTGACCATTATGGATTTCAATAGGGTAATTGTCTCGATAGAGGATTTGCCACTCGCAACTGTTGATAAAATAAGAAAACAATGGTGAAAAATCCCGCGGCTATTGCTAAAATAGCAGTAACAAGTTAGAGA
>JAOEJH020182550.1:0-14166 GCA_025448215.2 Palythoa grandis
TATGTCGCTGAAAATGAATAGCAAAACAGTTACTGTTCATCAGCAGGATACCTAAACCGTGTGCAATTCCACAATTGTTTTGATAAAGAGAATTTTTTCGGAGTTTGAGACCTATGCCCGCCGGTCACGTTAGCGCACAACTCAAAACCTTCAGATCACTTTGGGAATTGAATCCTTTACTAAAGCTTACCAAAATAGTTGCAGTACCTAAATATTAGCAATTAGTGGAAAGGAGTGGCAAGGGGTCTTTAATTGCACGGGGTTTCTCAGAAATATCGTTAACGAACAGGTACCTCAACTTCTGGGAAAACACCTTTCTTAATTAAACAAACCACGTCTTCGCGCATCGATAAAGACATTGCTTTTGTTTGACATCATTGGTCAACCATTTGCTATGATGTCAACGACTATTAATAACCTACTGCTTGACAAGTCGTTGTTATCGATAAACCCGCGCCTCACCTACTGGCGTTAGAAAGTGACTTTTGATAGCTTTATCAGCTTTACTCTCTTACTCACCAAGTACTAAAAAAAAGATGGCCGACCCTTATGATACTGATACCCCCGATCCGCCACCCCAAACAGAAATCTATGAAATAGTAAAAATATGGATTCCTACTCACGGACTTATAACAGTTTATCGGAAGCCTAATGGAGGTAAGATAACGTAAAACAGTAACCTTGTTGCAAAAAAATTTTACTCGCTTTACTTGCTCACAAAAATTCGCTCCTCTGTCGTAAAGATTTCCACGTTGAGAATGGCTGCCAACTAGGTGACCCGGTGGCAAACAATGGTTGTACAAAACTCAAAATACTCGCTTCTCATGGAAGCGTAATTACCGTTAAAAGGAATGTTGATGGAGGTGAGAATAGTTAACTGATAAACGTTTATTCTCTGAGGTTTTCGAATAATAAAATTGGGAAAATACCGATCTGTCTACCCTTCTTTCTACAGGGTATGTTCTACATCCTGAAGAAATGCATTACGAGACCTTTCTAGTCCCTATTGATCCAAACAACTGAACAGGGAGTTACTCAAAATTTCAAGCAAAACTTTAGCATATATTTCTTATTTGTTTTTTGTATTTTCAATTAATCAGCATATCTGCTATCAAACGGTGTTCGCTTTATCTAGTTTCTGTCAAACGAAAAAACTACCCTAGGAGTTCTTCAAAATCTCAAGCAAACTTTAGCACTCGTTTCTTATTTGCTTTTCGTATTTTCTAAACGCTTAATCAGCATATCTGCTATCAGACGGTGTTAGCTTTATCTAAGATTTTAGGATGATGTCATAATCTCCAGTGTTGTGATGGCAGTTGATTTCCAGTTAAAACTTAAGGAAAAGAAGACTGTATGGCTTGGAAACCAACAGTATCTGATTCATCTTAAATCAAATTATGATTGAAACACAATTGAAATAAACCAGTGTCAACCAGTTGTAGCATGCAATATCATTGGGTACACGATCGCCCACACAGCTAACTATTGTCCGGGTTTCAAAAAAAGATGTGGTTCAAAGCTTTTTTTAACCGGAGAATACAAATATGTGCTCGATAACTTTTATCAATGTACCAAATAACAAGGACTTAAAAGCCACTTGCGCAAGAGCATTGTAATAATTTATCATAAATCATGGCTGGCGGGAAAGCTCATCATACATACCTTGGATTAGAGCCAGACAGGTAAATAGATATTAGTTCGTGGAAAATGTGTGCATACGGTGTTTATGTACAAGATGAATAGTATCAAACAAACGAGACAGTTCCGAGTCGGCTTCATCAATTGAATGAAATAAGATCTTTTGCAAAGGTTATTTCTTTGCAACCATTTGATTACATACCCAGTTTTAGTTTTTGTCACATGTGCTGACTGAAACGAAGTAGCCCCACACTTCAAACGGGCAAGAAATCAGGAGACTAAAGCGCATGTCCCAACAAACACTAGTTATTGATTAGCGTACGAATTTTACAATCTGAAAAATTGCGAATACGATTGGAGAGTATTCTTAGTTATATTATCAGTAAATGTGGGGATTAGTTATAATTGTTTTAGTAAACACTCAAACTGAGAAAATTCCAGCGACGGGAGTCTGACTTTATTGTTTTCACTTGTGCTTAACAGCAGATTCAATTGCCACGTTGCAACTTAACGGCGGTCAAAATTATTCTTATGACAACCAATAGTAATTCAGTGTGACGAGACGATGTAACATAACAATGCTGACACAGCTAGATCGATTTACCATGGTGACAACCACTGTTTAAAAAACCAATAAAACGATGACAACGCCCGATTTATAGGTTTAGTTATAAGTAAAGCTACAAAACAAGTTTAAAATTCTTGAGAACGAGCAGTAACCGTTAGTGAAAACCGAAAACAACATGGATGACAAGCGGCCTGTGGTTAAGCCATACGAACCCCCTGTCCCTCCGCCACCTGAGGAGGATTAGAAAAAAGAGGGGGGAATAAAAACAATGCAGGTGAGCTGAGAGTAAAATACTTCATTTGATCCTCAAGAAACTTTAAAAAGAAATTTGGGTCAAATTCAGTAAATTTCCTTTTTTTATATCAGGTTCTTGTGTATTGTTATGAAGTTATCTTCAAATGGAAAAGAAACTGCACAAAGGTTTGATATCAGTCCAACTGATTTGACAACGCTACTCAAATTTAATTTATTGTATTAATATTGGTTAGTTCACCGCACACTGTCGTTACATGAACTCGTAACTTATAAAGGTCTCTAGTAAACGGTAAAACAAATAAAAAAAGTTAAAGCATAATGGAACATCAATAACCATCTTCAATAACTTGAAAGAATCTAAGAAGCCACTGCAATGGCGACTATTTTTCACCAAGCTTTTCTTTCGATTGAAAAAATAAACACTTCAAACTAAAATTGGTTTGTGCTTTCTAATTAATGCATCCTCTTGCCGTGTGATATAATTTTACTAATATTGCAAACACTGTCTACTGTCTACTGTCTACTGGCAAAACCTAAACTACGTCATGTAAAAACTCCCCTAATTCTCTCCCCCTGATCTCTGAATGAACCCCAAAACGCTAAGCAGGATGAAAGACCAAAAACTGACCTAAAGGAAATTTCAAACTTTTTGACAATAAGTACAATAAAATTATAATTTTTTAATCGTCTTTAAAGAGGTTGTTACAGCTGAACAGAGATACTCGCAATCTTTGAGGTGTTTTTTTACACTCGCTTGGTGCCTTGACACCTGAACAACGACAGCTACATACAAAGAACATTGCCAAACGAAGGAAGTGTTTATCGAAACTTCTAGTTAAGAAATTTTAAATATATAACCTTACGCAGAGCCACTGATTTGTACACACTTTGGCAAGAAACACGACTAGATTAAAGAATGCGCAGAATAACTTAAGTTTTTATTGTCATTTCCAACGTAAGCTATCAAATGCAGCAACGAAAATCAAACGTACTACTGTTTCATAAATGTTTTAAGTATAAGTATGGAATAACTGTTAATTGCTCGTTTTCCCATTTTCTTTCAGGAACACTTTTAAAGCACAAAAGCCACTGCACACGAACAAACAAGATATTGTACACAAATGATTCATGGAAATTTTGTAACAACTACTTAAAACTAATTGCACACCTGTCAATAAAACTTCAAAAATCGACTGCATTGTGATATCACCTATTTTAAGTTCTACACAGCAAAGTAAATGTCAGAGTATCATGCATTAGTTGTGATCGTATGTGATCTGAAGCGTAGTAGCCCCATCTTTCAAAGGTAAGCAAGATCGAAGAGTAGTAACTTATGCCTTGTTATATTATCAGTAAATATGGGGATTGGTTGTAATCGTTTTACTGAACACTCAAACTAAGAAATTCCAACTACGGAGCCCAACTTTATTGTTTTCACTTATGCTTAACAACAGATTCAATTACCTCGTGTGCAACTTAACGGCGGTCAAAATTATTCTAATGACATTTTTATGACAGCCAATGCTTATCCAGTGTGACAACGGGAATTAACGTAATAATGCTGAGACGGCTAGATTGATTTATTATGGTGACAACCACTTTTGAATGAACCAATAAAACGACGACAACACTCCGACTTTTTCAGTTTCTCGTTTAGTTAAAAGTGAAGCCACAGAACAAGTTTAGTATCTTGAGAACGGACAGGTAACCATCAGTGAAAACTAAGAACAAAATGAATAACAGGTCTTTAAATACTAAGCCAAATTCAACTAGAACCCGGTCGCCTCCACAACCTAGGAACGATGAGGGAAAGAAGAGGTACTACATGAGTGACAGATCGCCTAATGTCAGGCCAAGCTCTACTAAAACCCGGTCACCTCCACAAGCTAGCAAAGATGAGGATGAGAAGAGACACTGTTTAAGTGACAGATCGCCTCATGTCAGGCCAAGCTCTACTAAAACCCGGTCACCTCCACGAACTATGAAAGATGAGGATGAGAAGCGACACTATTTAAGTGACAGATCGCCTCATGTCAGGCCAAGCTCCACTAAAACCCGGTCACCTCCACCAACTAGAAAAGATGAGGATGAGAAGAGACACTATATGTGTGACAGATCGCCCCACGTCAGGCCAAGCTCTATTAAAACCCGGTCACCTCCACAAACAAGGAAAGATGAGGGAAACAAAGAATCGGGTGAGCTAGGGGAAAAGTATTTCATTCCATTGCCACGAACTCATAAAAAGACTTTTGAAATAAAGTTAACTGAGCAAATTCGCTTTTTTATATCAGGGTGGCCGTGGTCGTGGTATGCATAGTCATAAAGTTACGTTCAAATACCAACGAGCCTGCCAACAGGTAAGATGTTAGTCCAATTCAGTGGTTTGAATACGATACCTAATTGAGTTTTCCTGTTGGTTAGTTCACTGTAGATTATCGTTATATGTACTTATAAACAAATCATAAAAAGTTTGAGCACAATGGTGGAACACACTTTTAACTAACTGCCGCCTCAATAACTTGAAACTATCTGAGAAGCCATTGCATCGGCAACTGCTTTTCACGTACGTTTTCCTTGCGTTAGGCAAAATACGAACATTTCAAACTATAATTAGTTCATGTTTTCTGCTAGACGCATCCTCCTGCAGTGCGTTAGAATTCCGCCAATATTGCGAGCACAGGCAAAATCAAACTGTTTTATTTAAAAATTCCTCAATTCGCATACCAAGAACATTGACAAAAAAGCATATATCGAAATCTCTAGTTAAGGTAATTGAGGTATACTTTCTGAGCCGTCTATATTCTTAAGCACTGTTTGTGATTTAATATGAGATATTACCATGCATTTTGTACAAATTTAGACCATTTTCAAAGTAAGCTATCAAAGGCAACAAGGAAAGTCACACACAGTATTTGTTTTATAAAACCGTTTAGGACAAAATGTCATACTATTAATTATTTGTTTTTCGAATTTCTTTCAGGAACACATTTAAACCACAACAACTACTGCACACGAACAAACAAGATATTGGACAAAAATAATTCACGGAAATTTTGTACTTAAAAATAACCGCACATTGGTCAATAAAACTTCAAAAAACGACTGTACTATGATATCATCTATTCTAAGTTCTAGACATCAAAGTAATTTTGAGAAAATCATGCATTAGTTGTGATCGTATGTACTAGATAGATTAGAATACAACACACTAAACCGCACTTCAAAGATCAAAACCCTGATAAAAACAGAAACTCCCATCTCGACAAACGTCAACAAAATTAACACTTGCATTCTGGGACCGTCCAAAATGACAGTTTTGTCAAAGGTCTACCAATCACCCTAACCCATTCCCTGTAGCGTGCACGAGGATAGTATCAGATATTTACTCTTTAGTGGAAACAACAAATTTCGTGAGCTTCCTATCAGAAGTTACTGAAAATGAATAAAATGCCTTACCAAACACCAACACCAAGGCCGCCACCCCGTCACTACACAAGAATTGTTGTTACATGTCCTCATAATGGAGTAGTTAGAATCCGACTTTACGACGATGGAGGTAATGTATAAAGCCTTTTACGCAAAGAAAGAACTTAAAGCAAGTGGTTCACAACAAGTTTTCTTATAGAAATCCGGGTCGAGAGTGGTGGTCGTTTGATCGCACGTGAAAGAAGAAGCGAAAAATAAAACAGAACAGGTGAGAAAAACAACATAAATACTCAGAACAGAGCATAAGAACTAAACGAAAGTTGCACAAGAAGATGTCATAAATTAAATATAATCAACTTCTTATGTTTGGCGGGAAAACATAATTGTCTAAAATGCGTGTAGCAGATATCAGTGATTGCATCTGTATTCATCTGTATTATACATTCAAATGGCCAAGATATTGTTGCTTTAAATTTGATCTACGTACATAGATAGATAAAAGAATAGATCAATAAACACACACTGCATTTCCTTAGGTTATTGTGAGATAGTAGGTTTATTATTGAGTTTTTCCGGTTTATGTCCACAATACTGGTTAACATTTCAATCTTCAGAGGTGATTACTTTACAATATTTTGCGTAAATATGCAGTGTCATTAAATTGTGGAGGTGTCTTTCATATTTTGCATTCATGAAAATCCTAGCTAAAAATGATTCTGATTTACCAAATTCATCTCGCTTTTTGACAAGTGAACAAACATTAAACGTGCCAGCAAACAAAGGCCACGTCCTTAAACCAATTATGTGATTTGTCGATTCTCATTAATAAACTAACCAATTATTTCACACCAAGTTCTCACAGCGGAAGTACTAGAGTAGCGTAATATGGTGATACCGCGAAGGTTTTTTTAAACAGCTGCTTTTGAAATTGTGCTGCTACACGGTTGGAAAAAATGCCGGATCAAATTTACTTCTAAGAAACTTTATTAGGTCACGCATATATTTTCCATTCTTGTTTTAAACGTAGCGACCTTCGTTAAAATGCATATCACTCACCAAATTTCTATTCAATTTCAGGGACGGCTGCAGAGGGATCAAAATTATTCGAATTTCATCACCTAGTTTTACGCAATGTACTGAAATTCTAATAAAATTAAAAAAAATGAAATGAAAATGAAGCTTCTTGATATCCTACATTAAACTGCACATAATTTCACAGCCACAAAACCAAAATATAATAACAAAAACTAAAAGATGCTCTTGCTCGTGCAAAGCAAACCAGATGCAATTCCTGACGTTTTTTAATTATTGGATAAAACAAAATCAAAACGCAGCTTCAGGGATTACCCCTTACGTACAGCAAACACTGCAACAGGCATTGAAACACATTAAGTCGCTGCGTGGTTTGTCCCGAAATTTTCCCCATTCAAAAGTGATTCCTTACAAAAGGCTAAAATGAGTCAAGTTCTCGACATACAAAGAAAATAAAAAGTTTTGGCATATTCTAAAAAAATCAAAGACAAGCCATTATGGGAAGGCGCACTAAGCTGGTTAAGAAACACTTTCTCTTACCATGCTAAACTATACCTCTAAAGCTCTAACTTAAATCTGGTTTGTATAAAATACAATCGACACCAATACAAAACAAACTAATAACAATAACAATAATAATAATAATAACAACAATAACAATAATAATAATAACAACTAGCTTGCTAATCACCCTTTCTCGGGTGCAGCTCGACGAGGTCGGATCGAAGGAGCTGTGCTGCTGTCTAGGCACTTGGCTCCAGAACACGATCCATACATAACCTTGGAGCACAGCACCACAGCGGAATGTAATCAGCTGGGAGTCAATTTTGCTGAGGGAGGAAAACCAGAGCACCCAGAGAAAAACCCTCAGAGTCAGATTGAGATCAACAAATCTCAGCTCATGTGAGGACCCCAGGACTCAATCCCGGGTCGTAGAGGTGAAAGCCACTAGTGATGACCGCTATGCCATCCCGACTCCTCAGAAATAAAGAACATTTACTTTGATAAATTAATACTTTATAAACCATTTTTTAAAACTTATACTTCTTAAGAGGCAAAAAAGCTTGCAGTATAAATTGACGTGGATCAATTCTCGCCATCAGGTAAAAGGTAAAGTAAATAATTTATCATAATCATGGGATGCTGCGGATCTAAAGACGATTCTTGGGGAAACAAGGGATACAGCGGCGGAGGAGAAACCCGTGACAGAAGAGGTAATGAACGTAACATTGTGTGGAAAGCCGCGTAGAGCATTCTGAGCGAAATGAACTAGCTGACTATTTGTTTTCATGCTCTGAAAAACTGACCTGAATTATAGTTTGGAACTCAAAAACAAGGAATCGTTTTCACGGTTACATTTACCTCTTATTCTATGGATTCGAAGCATGGATCGGTGAAATGCTATGTTCAAATACTTTTGTGTTTTTTTTGTCTACCCTAATCTTTTTCACATCGTACAGTAATTAAAATTTTTGTATAATTGTAAAAATAATCTTTCATTTCTCTTCGAAGAGTTCGACATTCCACCCTGGCATGACAGCAGAAATGAATTGATACTGAGGCCCAGTGAAGACACAACTTGGTTTCGAGGTAAAAACATTTTCTCTTTATGGCTGGTTTGAACCAAAAACATTCAAATGCTAAATCTCGATCTGCATCTTGTTTGTTTTGTCAACCATTCTGAATGGTAAAATTTCTTTAATTTAACAATAGCCGAATCAGATTTGTGCTTGAACATAAACACCATAAAATTTGTAACCAAACTAAAGACATGTCTGTATATTTCCTTTCAGGGGCATCCCTCTCAAACTGAAGTTGAACTGCTAACGATTTGAAACGGAGAGTTGGATGAACAGTTTTGAGCATATTGTATTGGCACACTTGTTTCCATGTTCACTTTGAATTTGCAATAAAGGAAACACAAAATGTGTTTAGTAATTCTAGTTAGCTTGGTGGGTAAAAGTAGTCTTTCAAAGGGCGACAACTGACCGAAACTTTACTTCAACATTTTGTTAAGGCGCGCCATTAAGACTTGGTAGCCTTGAGTCAAAATTATTAATTTTAAGGCAATTAAACTTTTTACAGAAATGATAAAACTGGTATCAGTTAACCACAAAAGATTGTAGTACACAATTCTAAAACGAACGAATTGTAAATAGCATTCACTCTACATTCGGCTGGGTTCTCCTTGTGTTTGTCTGAAACACAAGAAGAGAGTTAATTTCAGCAATTCTAGCTAGTTCTTGCATATTCTTGCTGCTAATGTACACGTTCATTCGTTCAGAAGCTGTCATCTTAAATTCTTAACCCATTACTACATCTCACATTTAAACCGTTCTGCCTTAGAAGTTGTATTATATAGATTGCTTCTGAAAAAACAAACTGTTCTCAGGTCACAGTCTGCAGTTGCAATTAAATAAAGTTGTTGTTGTCGTTTGTAAGTTTAAGAAGATTTGATATATTGTTTCAAAATCTTTCATCCACAACACAGCATGAACACAAACTCTAATTAAACTATATTTGAATACGCCTGACACAACCAAAATAACAGCAGTGCTATGCTACCTTGCTAAAAATACCACATTATCATCACGTTAATTTAAACGGAAGCTTTAACACGCAGACTCAATAAAATAACACGTGCACGTATTGCGGCAGTGTTAGTTTTACTTGCTTCTGAACAGTGCTATTTGAATAGACTGAAGATAAAAGATGGGAGGTAGCAGCTCTACTGACGGAAGCAAGGACAACGATAGCGGAGCAGACTCAGGGGACAAAGGTATTAATATTGAAAACCTTACTAAAGGCTTTCACAATGGCGGACGAGTTTTGTCGATAGATCTTCTGAAAGTTGCTACAAGAAAATGACTGGAAAAATTAAAGGCTTCATGAAAAAATAATTTTAAATCCAAGTGTTTTATATTGAAATGAGTGAAAAAATTGAATCCAAGGATCAGTTTTCACGCTACATTAAATGTCGTCGTGCTACAGCTTTCTTTTTAATCATTTCATTTCATAAACAGGAACTGATTTCTAGGTATGTTACTAGTTTCATGATTCCTGATTCTGAACCATTGCTTAACATGTATGTTACTAAAGCCCAAACACTTTGTTTGTTTGTTTAATATTAAACTAAGAACACAAAATGAGTCATTTTAGAACAGTTCCTCAAGAGTGTTTTGGCTTAAGTCTGCAACATGAAAAACTCTACAAAAACCATTCTTCTAGACACACAAACGAAACAAAGTCAAACATATGATAGTATTGCTAAAGCCGAGTATTTGATCTCTTGTATTTGTTTATTTAGGGAAAAAACCGCCATACCCTAAAGTTAAAGCAGGAACCGGTGAGACAAAACTTGATTCATATTGTTTCATATCTAAATTTTATATACTCCACTTATATATAAGCAGCTCTTTCATGATGTCTTCTCTATATCTGTAAATCTTTATCTCACTATGGTTTTTATGCTTATAAACGAACAAAGTAGTTTAAGTTAGTGTATAAATCGAGCTAAAATTCCATAACAACTGATTCTACAAGTTTCGACTCTTCTTCGCTTGTAATTTTCTGTATGCCAGGGTTTCTGCAGCTATCCTGAACCAAAACAATTTAAGACTTTTTCAAGATTTTTTAAGATCCAAATTTGGAAAATTTATGACCTAATTTCCTTCAAACGCTTATTCAGGAATTACTATATCAGCCACATCTTTAAGATACTTGCACTTCCACTAATATCATGATCATTTCATTTATAAAGTCAGGGTTTTGTTTGATTGCAAAACGAAAACTTGAAAAAACATCGGTGCTTTAGTGGACTTTTTTTATACCATCTTCAAACTTGACCACTAGAAACAAAAAAATGTTTTCAAATAGATATTTAAGACTTTTTCAGAAACCTCAAGTACGAATTTGGAAAAATTTATGACATTTTAAGACCTTAAGTATACAAACTCAAAAATAAAACTTTTTAAGACTTTTAAGGACGCGAGGAAAACGTGTAATGCGACTTTTCTTCACTCTCCTTTCACCCTTTTATTTTTTATCTATGAAACATTTAAAAGTCGATAGATTCCAAACTGTACACTTCTTTGTACTTCTCAACCAGTTATCATAGTTCCTTTTTTATTCGTTCAGAGATGGCCGAAGCAATACACTAGTAGACTTTTGTTTGCAGGATTGTATTTAATATTACAATTCTAACTTAATTTGTCTTTATGTGCTAGTTTCTTTCAGAATCTGTTAAAAAGTACGGGGATCTGAAACAAGGAAAGTTAATTAAGCTTGCTTTTTCAAAATAACTTCTATTAATTTCTACTAAACAGAGTTCGTACTTATTACTGTTACACAACGACTATGAAATATAAAACAAAACAACAAGTTGTTACCTAACTGGTTCCTAAGCTGCGGACACGTAAATGCACATTTTCACAGCGACTATGAAACTAGTTAAAGCATGCATAAAAGAAATTTACTGACTTTGTTATTAAGAGTTTCAGTTGCATTTCAACGAAATCTCATATTGTCAGTGCATGGATGGCTGATTGTTTTAATTCTCTGTATAGTTTGTGTGTTGGGAAACTTTGAAAAGGAAGACACACCAGAGCTAAACGTGGCAATATCTAAACTCCAGGTAAGGCAGGACTTGCTTCGTTCTTTTGTTGGTTAATATTAAACACCGTTTTTGTAAAATTTATTAGAACTTCGATACCTCTATATAACAAGAAATGAAATCCCACTACTTGTTATTTAGTACAGGATTTCACTTCAATTCTGCTTCATTAGCCAACACGCAATCATAAAAGTTCAATATTCACTCTAATCTTCTTGCAAATATCCTACAGAATGTTTAAACATAATTTTCTAGATAAACAGATAAATTACTAATAAAATACCCTTCGTATCCATATAACTGAAAAGAGTAGTTTATAACAGGTGCTAAGAACTACAGATCAGAATATTTGAAACGTTTGAAAACATATCAATACCAAATTCAAAGTGATAAAGGTAGGTTTGTGACTTCAAGAAATGATTGTAAAACTTTAAAGTTATTGATCATCAGAAACTAGGTTGCAAGTGTTTAATACGAGTTGGGTTTTATGACCTCGATAAGTCTAACGTTTTAATGATTGAATAATTCCAGTTTTGTATTATTTTTGCTTTATCATCATTTGTTATTTACAAAGTGTAAGTGCCGCAGATTTTATTCTATTTTCAAATCAATGTCAGTTGACATTTCTAATTCTAGTGTGACACCAATAAGTGTCTGATATTGTTTCCTTCAATTACCAACAGGACTGACAGCCACTGGTGCCACGACATGTAAGTACATCACAAATTGCTACATTAAACTACTGGATCAACTACTGTAGTCTTTAGAAACGTATCATAAGAATTACAGTAGCAAATTTATGTTCGTATTTTATGTCAATTAAGCTTTTGTATCCTCCTGGGAACTCAATAAGTATACTGTATTCAAAAACTCATCATTATTCATAATCTGAACTCTTTACTTTGTAAAAGTTTTCTTTTTTGTTTGTTTGACTGTACTCCTTTGGGAAAAGTGTTATTCACAAACTCACAATATTATTCTGAAAAATGACTCTTTTACTTACCTTAATAATGATGTCAGCAACATCGATCGAAACATCGGTTTAAGTTTATATCGCTAGTTTTCTTAATCAAATGTATTTTAAAAGTCTTTTTGACCAAAATTAAACTTTTCTGTTAACTTTAAAATTATGTTTTACCGCTGCAAAACCTTTCAGCAAAATGAGTCATTTAAATAATATACCTGGAAAATTAAAAAAAGTAGGAATAACTCTAAATATTGGAAGTGCACAATTGTATGACATATATTTTGAAACTCGATATTTATATCTATCTGCTGAGAAGATTTACAAGTTTACTGAGGTTATAGCCAATGAGAGATTATTAACAAGGCTAGAGGGAGAAAAAAGTTCATATTTTGATGGCTGCAATTTGATTAAGAAATCGAGGCTTTGGTAAGGGAGATGAATTTTATTCACACCTGGCTGCAAATGTGATTGTAGGGCACTACTCAGTCATATCTGGGTGTGCAGTTAGCCTGGTCTGATATTTAGAGACTATCAAAATCACAGCTCGAACAATCACGTTTGAATTTCCACTTGTCTGTAAGATTAGTAAGTATGATGATGATCTTCAGTTATTTCAAGTTTTTGAGGTTCTGAATTTCCAGTTAGGCTGAATTACTTCTTCAAAGCTGAAAAGATTTTCTGTCGCTATGGTTTTACTTCAAAATCGTTTAGACAACATATGATGTTTACAACTTACAATCCATCACAATAATTTGAACTATAGCTCATTTACAATCTTAAAACAAAAGCTACGTATAGAGATTGTTCAATAGGATAGATATTAGGATGGTTCATTCAAATGACTGCCACTAGGAAATGGTAACGGACTCCTAAGGGAGTGGAGGGAGGTAGAATGCCTCATAGTACTGGGGTTAAAACCTGGAAATGAGACTACTGAAATTAATAGGAGAGAGAGTGGATTGATCCACATGACTGGCACTAAGCTAAAAACTAGCTAGCTACATAAATGGCCCATTACAGCTGGTGCTTATCTCCAGTTTCTGAAGTGTTATGCTGATAAGAGTCATTGACTCCGCCTGAAAGGGACACTAATCCATCCAAGTTAGCCCCCAGCGGAAACTGATACTCAGTTTACCAACCTCGTAAGGATGGAAAACTGAGTCAACTTTGGCAGGAAAGAAGGTCACACAAAATTAATGTTCAATACTCAGCTGAGCTGGGGTTTGAACCAGAGACCTTTTGGTTGGAAGCAGAGATCTTACCATTGCGCCAACCATGCCGCAGGTTGGAACTAGGGTATAGTAATTGGACTCCTATGTGGTTGGTTTGGGATGCTGAAACTAGTGCTGGGTAGTAAGACTGCTCTGACTGGGACTAGGGTGACATAAAAACTGGACTGATTACAAGTGCAAAGGATAAGTTTAGAAGAATAAGCACATTTCTATACCCTTTTTCTGCTAAGTTTCTAAAAGTCAACGTCCAAACATTTCTTGAAAATTGTCAACTTTAAACTTTGATGAAGCAATGAACATTTTCTGAATCTACTTTTAAAAACAAACAAAATAAATGGTCACTTTATAGGGCTTCCATCACTGGCTCAAAAGTTAGAATGAATAACACCAATCATTTCTACTCTTCAAGACAAACAAAATGAATGGTCACTTTATA
>JAOEJH020183137.1:0-14161 GCA_025448215.2 Palythoa grandis
TAGCTAAATGCCCCCAGCCCTAAATCAAAAACCTGTTTGATCCAATCTCAATCTTTAGAATCCTACATGACATGTTCTTACATAATGGGCAATGATAAATGGTCTCAGTGGTTACTATGAAAGCGCAGGAGATGTCAATTCATTTGTAAAGCGTCCTAAAACTTGCACTTGAGTTGTTTTGATACATGCTGTTAAGTAGAATGTATTTCGAGCTCTGGACAACAAATGTGGTTTCTCGGCAGATTTACGGTGTCTTCCTAGGAAGTGTATTAATGCAAGCTAACCCAAGTCACTACTCCACTGGGCTCAATCGAGCTCATTTTATTCATCATCAAAACGACAATATGGCTAATTACCTTGAATTAGACAATAAAGATGATTGTTTTCATTGCAAATTGGTGATTTGCGGAGCATTAAAAGCCACTGAAGAATCTGTCGAGACAAACAAAGCGATAACTGTACTTTAAAGTTCACACATACATAACTGAAAACATTCAAGACATACAGAAGTTATGCATAGTACACACAAGTCGATCGCTGTACCTCAAAGTTCCTACATAAAGAATTCACTTAGTTATGCATACTGCAAAATAATCGTCTCGCCACACGATCAGAGCTCTTTATGTTAATTTATTATGTAAATATTAAATTCTTATTAAATAATTAATAATGATTTTGAAATACAAACTGAAGAAAAAATGTTCGATAAAAAAGTCCAACGTCAGGGTTCGAATTGGTAAGATAAAATCGGTTCGCTAAAAATATTGTGAATTTTGAGGGACAACGTGTTTCTCGCCGCTAAAAATAGGCGAGAATTTAAAAATTTAAACTGTAATCTAAACAAGCTCGACGGGAACGGGCGGAAAAAATGGCAGCCACTGACATTTGTCCCGAATTTCGTATATATTTAGAAGGGATTTCTGATATGTTTCTTCATTTCACATATCTTTTTAGAGAAATAAAACTTGAAAAACAAAAATACAAAACGGATTCAGGTTAATAGCAAAAAAAAAAATTTCGATTCGCATGTGGCAAAAATCGGCTCGCAAATTGCAAATTGCGAATTGCGACCTGCTACTTCGAGCCCTGACGTTTTCGTGACCGGCATCCTGAAGTCATTATCAAGGAAAGACTAATAGTTAAAAAGCAACTGCAAGTTCAAGATAGTGAAATTTGCACAAAACGCTGATTTAAATAATTACACTAGATAAAAACTTTTGAACGAATCGAATAAATTTGTTGCTGCATTTCTTTAGTACTTTAAAGTGTGCAAGTAGATCTCTGGGAACTGCGCCGGAATGTTGCGCACCGACGATGACTCGTCACGACGGCCGTCCACGCGTGTAAATAAATGCCAACGGGTGTAGCCGATGTACTTCCCTGTATTGCACAGGTCATATTGGAACTGGTAAACTACACAGTGCTGGTTGAAAAGTTGTGGTTTGGTCTAACGTGGGTGGCGTTCTTGTGCAAGCTTCTTATTCACAAAGACAGGTTGGATGACTGTTTGCAGTTTCAAACTGAGGTGTCTTGACGATGTTGGCTGACTTCTGGCCTTTGAAATATTAAATGATGACCTTAAAAGTAAATTATATTAAAAAGTAAAAAATCAAAAAAAAATTATAAAAGTTTAACCAATGGCCTACCTTGTTACCAAGACTTGTCCAGGATTCCTTACGCAAGAGGGACGATAGGGAATGGGGTAGAAGCTGCAGCAAACTATCAAACAGTCTCTCGTGGTAAACATGATCGTCGCTTGACTCAGACTGAGCTGAGATTCCATCTTGTGAAAGCTCCATGGACGAGGCCAAAGAAACGTCTGCCCACCAAAGGGCCGTCCCAGACACAATTGCGAGTAAACTAAAAACCACCTAAATGGGAGTGAAAGTGCCTGGAATTGTTCTCCTTTAATATAAATTCCTTGAGACGGAATTGTCATACATTTATAGGCCATCTATAGGTCGGAAATCATACAGTCATTTTTTCCATCCTTTTAAACCCTATTTTTGTAAATTTCTCCTAGACTAAACAGCTGGACGAACGAATTACTGATTTGTTAATTATTATTCATAGCGATTAAAGTACTTTGTTAGTCCCAGGGAGGAGTTTAAAACTATGCACCTCGGTAGAAACCCACGGAAGAAGGAAGTGATGGATGTCCAAGTAACAAATCGGCTCCATTAGGGAATTTCTGTTATTACTTACTTACAGTTAAAACTGCTTTTTTAAGCGAACATAGCAAAGCATTTTTTGTCAACAAAATGTCACGTATATGAAGCCAAATAACAAAAATATAGAAACAAACACAGCCCAAATGTGGATAAACGAGGTGCTACAACGCAACCGACTATTTGGAGTAAGGTCGGGTCCCTAGATCAAAGTTTACATTCTTAGGTGTAGAAACGTTAATGACGGTCACAACACAGTTCTAATATTGGTAAAAATCTTTCTGTATCCAGGTTCTCTGAGAGTTAAAATACTCAAATAGTATAGTTATTCTGGATAAAAAAAAGTTTGGATAAAACTCTATGTAAAAAGATCCCAAAGTTTTGGCTGTGGCGCCAGTCGTCATCAGGAAAAAAAGTGACTAACAAAGTAAACAAGCATATTTCAAAAGGCTAAATTAGAATTCAATTTAGTTTATATTTAAGAGCCAAATGCAAGTTCTCTCTTGGGAGTTTCAACCGTCGTCACGGTTTTTACAAGTGTTAATCTCCCACGCCTCTAAATTGGCCTTACATGCCAACTGTCGTCTTATTTTAATTACCATTTTCATTAGTCAATAATTGTCATAAATAGAATTATCACAAGAAACACCATCCGCACAATTCATGTGACCTACCGTTAGGTTACAAGGGGAGGGAATCGATACCACATCTGTCAGTTGACCAGTAACTTCCAAGAACCACTGAATCTGTTCATCAAGCCTCTGTGAGCTGTCACGTGAACCACGGACAGCGGATACCACCTGCAGGGCTACTGCCTTTGGACAGACCCTGTCTGGATTTTAACAGTTTAACGACTTGTTATAAGCATGAGCAGCAACAATTAATTTAAACGGTAACAATTCCTACAATATAAAAGCAAAAGACATCGAGAACATGTTTATAACTTATTCTTTCGGATTTTTTGTGGTAACCCGCCCCTTGGTGCACTTTACACTCTAATATGGTCTCGTCCCCCTGACTGTGATGGTGCAGTGGAGGGGAAGAGCTGGACGGACTGTACGTTTTTGAGAAAATGGTGCAACAACATCAAGGTTTGATTAGGTGCAATGAACAAGGTTTAATTACCACGTTGTATTTACATGTGAGTAAAACTGACAATAATCCAGTGTTATGAACCCACGAATGACGCCACAGAAGATGAGAAACAAGAATTTCACGAACAACTTCATAGTGCCACCGAGTTAACTCCACATTACGATATTTTGTTAATTAGCGGCGATCTCAACCTAAAGGTCGGTCATTCAAACCACAGCCAAAGTTTGGTAGTTGGACCCATGGTTTGGGAATGATAAATCAGAATGGAGTACTGTTTGTTGAGTTCGTGAGTCTAAGGATCTAGTCATTGGTGCAACAATATTCCGTCACAAGGAGATAAGGAGATACATAAAGCCACGTGGTTCTCCCAAGACCTAGACAGACCACATAGTAATTATCCGAAGATCATTACTTGGTGTACGAGCCTGGGAGAAAGGGAGGAGATGGTGTGGACATCATAGAACCAAGCGAAGAGCAGAGCCGAAAAGAGAGCAGGTTGAAGAGCGGACGACAAGGGAGAATTAAATGACAATGATTTACATAATAAGAAAATTGAATTGATGTCTATGACTGGCTCTCAACACTCACAATCAAGTTCATTCTTATTTTGTAAAGTCTTTAGCTTTATGAGTGCAGCCTTTCCAGCCTTTTTCCAGACAAGGAAACGTGGTTTTAAACTCCCGGTTTGTTAAATTTGTGGTAGATGTGCGTTGTTGCAACTACTCACAAATAATAAAGTTTAAAGCAACGGCGACACCTTTTGGATTAAATAACAGACATGTTTCGGCTGAATTCTGCCTTCGTCAGTGTTTAATGCAATACCGAATGAAGTGAACAGTAATATTACAATAATAATGGACGGAATGGGATGAATGAAAAATCAAAAGGACAGTGTGATATTAGAAGCTTTAACTTGAGGATTTAGGGCTTTAGGGCCATGTGACCATTAAACACTACGCAAAGCGAGCAGATCACTCCGGGACTCGCATATTATCGCACAATCAAGAAGTCATTTGACGTCGAAAGTTTGCAACAGATTAATTTTTTTCACAGTGAATGAAAATTTTTTAAAAAACACAGTTAGCATCAGATCACCTGCGCAGATGAATTTCCATAACAGAAGTTGCTGTTGTTATTGTTGTCGTAACATTATTGTATAAAATATTGCGCATTGATACCTTTCATTATGAAGTCCGTCGCCATCCTCAGCCACTTGAGCGATAAACCGCCCTGTCTGACCAACTCTGAGATCACTTTAGTTCCAACACTAGGACAGGTCTGTGCAGGAAACATTGTGTCAATGAGAACCACTAAACCCATGAAATGCGAATGCTACAAGGGTGAAAATCTTATTTAAAAGTAGTAATGCAAACCCTAACAGACAAAAAGCCAGATGTATTTCTAATTCTTAAGCAAAGTACTGAAACTAACAAATGGCAACAATAATAAATGTAGCTAGGTAAATAATTGGAAAACTTACGCGCTCGTGCTTTAATCAAAAGCTGCCCGTGTCAAAGTGCCTTTCGTGAGTAAATAAATATATTAATTCTTGCTAGACTTTTCAAAAAAGATTTATTAGAGTATATTTGATACAAGAAGGAAGTAGCACTTGCCTGTGTTTCTTCTAAAAGTATTTTCAGACGGTCGCCAGGCAAATGAACCAAGCACTTAGCCAACATACAAAGCTGTGCGTTTGACTGTAACAAGAAAGTAAAAAACGGACTAAATAAGAGCGCTTATATTCATACTTGTCCGGTTTTTGGTTTTATAGGGATCACAAGACCTGGATCTCATAGCTAGCACTGGAAAATATTTGTAGGTAATTGCCATTTGAGCGCTCAATGTGATAATAGATTATTACAGGAAGTTTCTAGAAATGTTAGAGTTTTACGAAAATAAGTAATATCCAGTCCGACATCAATCAGGAATTCATGTTCTACATATCTGAATTTAAGTTTTCTAAGTATTTTCAAAAAAGTACACTATACCTTTTCAAGTTTGGAACAGGCAATTTTGTAAAGGCTCTCTACAGTCGTACAAGCACTGGGAAACACGCACGGAGGCGGATCCTTCAAGTCTAGGACTGATTTCAAACCAGACAAAAGATCTCCATGCAAATTCTCTTCCTAAAAACAGTAACATTTTTCATTTAGAACAAGGCTGGAACAAGAAACACTAAAATACAACTTAAATTAGGTATATACGAACTTGCTGCAGCTTCCTCTAAGTTAACAGTAAGCAAATAAATGTTTTACCACAGTGGACTACGAGCGGGGAAAGGGCGAGAAAAGAAAGCTTAACCTGTGAACAACTAAATTCCCCTTCATAGTACGTAATGAGTTTTTCTCCGCAGTAATTTGTGCTGATCAGCAGGTAAAAATAGTGAAGCATCAATAATTCTTCTGAGACAAAAGTAAAATTTAACACTCACCTGATCTGATGTAAACAATGCAACTAAAATTCCTTCAAAAAACTCCTGAGTTCGAGCCAAAGGTATGGAGGTCACAATAGAACCCAGGCTCCTAAGGACTTCCCGCTTACATAGTTCCTACAACAAAAAGAACATAGCTTAATTGAACAAGTTGACGTAATTACAAGAAAACTACTATACTTCAGCAACGATTCTCTAATTTGTTTCCTTTTGTGGACGTATCAACAATGAAGAAAATAAGGCCAAGATTGTAAAAGGGGCAACATTATGTATTTCATATAATTTTCCATTCTATGATATGGAAAAAACGGCTGCTATACCTTGTATATTCACAAACCTGTGGTATATCGTGTCGTGAGCAAGGATTTATAAGTAAATCTCCCTGTTACTATCGAGCTTGTTTTGGTGTGGTGAAACTCGAAGTAATTGTTTAAGTCCAATAATTTGGCTACCATATTGAAAAGAATATAAAACTTCAGCGATTACGGTCATGCAAAACTAAAACAACGAGGCTAGTAAAACAAAACTGATGGAAAATCGTTAACTCTTTGGCTTGTTGTGGTATATTTAGCCTTATAACCCACCCATTGACTTTTTTGCGCTCTCATTGGCTAAAATGCATCACGTGATACAAAATCGTAGGACGGGTATCAGGCGATATACCCCTTCCGATTTGATATCCGTCTTACGATTTTCAGGTCCGCCGAGTTGGCTATTTTCACCTCGTATCCAACAAGACGTGAGTGGAATAATTGTTTTAAATTCAAACCATTGGAGATCTGAGTCAAAATGATTTTTTTTCCAACTTTTTTAGTCCAGCGAAAGTTGTTATTTATCAGAATATACACTCAAGTGATTTGGCGGGCTTTTTGACCCACGCAGCGACTTCGCAGTGACACACGTCGAAATTTTCGCGCATTTCAAGCAAGTTTGAACTTTGGGTTTCTTGTGTACAACCGTAGCACGTTGCGACGTTTTTGTTTAGTTTTTCTGTTTGATTTTTCGAAATGGAATTGAAGCCTTTGCTAGTTTTACTGAATACCGGATTTACAATAATTGAAAATGGTTTATCTTGCGGTGGTCGACACAGGAAGCGAAGAATTGCAGGATTGATTCCCGGCTTTCATTGACAAAATGGCGATGTATAATTAATCGAACAACGTTACTGTCTTGTCGACGTGTGAAAACACTTGAGTTACTGCTTGAGTTCTTCTAATTCTTTATTGAATTATTGAACTTACTTCCCGAGGGACTTCCGAGTAATTCTAAAACAAGGTAGGATGTTAAGATTTCTTTTACGGTTCGAATTTGAGCTCAGTTTGACAAATTTCATCGAGTGTTTCGCTCTTTGCTGCTGAAAATTATTTTGTTCGCGTTATTTGCTTTGAAATAACTCCTTTCGATTTATTGTAATGCTTTTGGTTATTCTAGTTCAGGATTCTACGGTTCGAGTTTCAGCTCAGTTTGACAAATTTCATTGAATGTTTCCCTATTTGCTGCTGAAAATTATTTTGTTCGCGTTATTTGCTTTAAAATAACTCCTTTCAGTTTACTGTATAATGCTTTTGGTTATTCGAAGCTTCGCTTCTCGGCCAGCTGTTCATTTTTCGGATAATGTATCAGTCGCGGACATTATATCCTCCCATATACCAGCCGCCGGAAGGGGTTTATTTACTAAACAATTGGTATATTACACGTGCTCTGATTGGAACCGTGGATTAGAGTATATACCATGGATGACGTCAGCGAATGTACAACGTCTTGTTTTCTAAAAACTTTTCGCTTCTTTTTTATCAAGAATTATTTTTTTTGCTTTTTAAAACAGCAAGTTTCTCTAAATGATTTCTCACTTCCCAAATATTATGTTAAAAAATCAAAAATTCCGTTTGGCCGTGGTCATAACTTTAATCTGATGCACAGAGACGTCAAAATGTGGTGTATGAATGAATGAATAAATGAATGAAAATTTATTCACCGAGAGTAAAGGTTTTCTTTGATAAGATTGCTCTGTGGCCTTTCCTAAATTTTGTACGGGAAATTATGTTTCTGCATGAGTTACCTAGAGTATTCCACAGACGACATACACTTGACTGCAAGTCCTAAGCCCTAAGTTTCTTTTACATGATGGTGTCAAAGTATTATTACAGATTGCAGATTTAGTACGATAACTATGTGTAGACTTGACATACCTAAAATATCAAGTGAAATGTTCAGGACAATGACCCTGGCTTCTTTATGTAGCAAGAAAAGTTTTCTAATACAGCAAATATGTAAACAACAACCAAAAAAAGCTATATAATTAAAAGTTATTGGGTTACTGAGTTATAAAAAATTTGATAAAAAAAATGATGTGGCTCTGGTTTTGGTTCCATTACTACTGCCGCGAAAGTGATAAGGCCGAATAAAAAATGTGTGTTTCTTGTTACTTGGCAAAATATAGGGTATATAGGTATGTAGGTCCAAAACTTTTTATTTTTCGAAAACATTTTCTTGCTAAATTTAGGGAAAATTTCAAGAAATCCACGAAATAAGACCTCGAGATCAAGTTTAAGTTTTGGTGAAAAAAGTTCTAGGGTCGGCGTAAAAAACCTAGTGCAGGTCGGGTGACGAAACCACACATAATTTTTTATTTGGCCTAAAGCAGATGTTTGAAGGGTTGCATTAATGGGTGCTTTAACGCTTTATTGGTAGTTTTTAAAATGTTTTCAGCTCTAATCCGAGTTTCTCTCGCAGGTAAACCAAGAAACTGTTCTGAATACCAAGAACAACCTAATCCTAGTGACGCTTGTATGTTCCAGTCACGCAAACCAACTCTATGTCACGCAGAACTTCACAACAATTTATCAGCTGCTAGTGAACCCTCTGTAAATACATGCGTTGAATATCAGAGTAAAAAGACGTCTGTGGTGACTCTGCCATGTTATACTACCGTAGAATCTGTCACGCAAACTACAACATTATGTGACCGAGTAAAAGTAACACCATGTCACTCCGTTGGAGTAACAAAAGAGATTAAGCGTGATAGTCATGCGGAGACTAACATGAAACCAGGTCGTGACGCTGTGAGACGTGACATTCAGCCTCTCGATACAAACTTGCACAAACCCTTCACTATCTTTTCTCCAACTAATCAGTTACTCAAGCGAGGCATAAAACGATCAGCAGACGATTGTTCTGAGACTTTGCTGAGCAAAAGATTTAGAATAGAGCGGCCGGACTAAATTGTTATAATATTTAGTACCAATTTAATAATTATATAGTTTTTATAAGAAATTTTCATCTCATACGCAATATAAATTGATATAATTGATAAAGTATACAAATATAGGTAGGTAGTAATTAAGTTTGTCATCTTTTTAAGAAAATTATTGATAAATTGTCTAGATCCGATAATGCGATATAAAAGAATTCTATGAGATACATATTATCAATTTTTAAAATAGATGAAACAATTAATAAAATTTGTAACATTTCAATGCTTTCCATATTGTGTGTTACAAGAGCGCAATTTAGGAGGCACGACTCGGTTTTGCTGGTCAAGGTGGGTCTGGAATAACTGGCTTTAGAAACAGCAGTGGGCGAATCTTTGCTGACGTCATTGTTGAGATTGTTTACATTGTGTTTCATTAGCATACAACTTTAATCGGAGAAAGAACAAAGATAAACAACAGTGGACTTTAAATTTCAAAAAAGCTTGTCAAATGAAATGAATGACCGACCTTTTGGTTATATTTGTGTAGTTTCAAAGAAGAAAATGCTATTCAAAAAACGGAAAACAGCTGGGTGGCAAGAACGATAATGAGCCATACTTTCTCTGCAAGACTTCCAATTTTTAATACTACATCACGGAAAGAATACTCAGCTAGTAAATCAATCTCATATTTTCGGAGAAAGCTTGTTTTACAGAACCATTTCATTCTTCAGGAGCTTTGTTGAGGTGGCTTTGTTTTCGTAGCTGAATTAGAAAGAAGAGTGCGTATGCTAATAAGATTCGCCTTTTGGCACAAATTGCAGGGGACTGGGAAGAGTCGGGACTGACGTTGTTTAACATCATTTATTAAAATCTCAGCAAAATATGTCATTTCGAATTCTGATTGGATAACTGCGAATGCGTAAATAGGTTACAGAGTCCATTTTAGGTTATACAGTGCAACACAGAGGTTGAGATACCCTCAAACGCCAAAGTTGAAACAAAAACAAAATGGCCGGCAGTGGTTTTTGCTTGGGGAAACCAAAAAAAAAGTTGAAAAACTGAAAACAATGCGAAAAATCAAAATACTTTGAAAGCTACGCAGACCTGGTTAAAAAATTGGCAAAAATGGACGAGTGAGCAAAAAGTCAGTGAGAAACTCAAAGAGTACAAACTGCTCGATAATCATTGAAACATCTACGCTTGCTCGTGATGTTTTGAAATTCTCTAATGGAACTTGCCTTCGGCACGTGCAGTTTTGAGAGCTTTCAAAGCATCACTTGCGTCCATAAATCACAAAATACACGAGCAAGCTCATACGATATCCCACGCTAGACATATTCTTTACTATTGAATAAAAGCCCCCCCCGACCCCACATTTCCAATTCAAAGTAGGCAGGTGGACGTTTCTCTGCCAGCCCCTCCCCCCACCTCATCGATTCCATTTGCCGCTAAAAATTTGTTTCAAGCGTTGACAACCTGAAGTGTATGGTTCTCACCGAACGAAACAAATTTGTAGCGGCAAATGTTGTCCATTTGATTGGATTTTGGATATGTAACCATAAAATTTATCTGATCCCCTAGAAGGCAATGTAGTATTTTAATGATCCCCCCTCCTTGATAGTTGTAGTTTTCATGATCGCCCCTTCGAATATTGGTCATGTGCAAACAGTAATATTATATACATTTAACAATTAGAATACGAGCTCGTAATTTCTATCGCCTGATAGAATGACGAGGGCGAAGCCCGAGTGACACCGTCTAGCCTTTGTTTTGTCAGTCTTCTTTCCGATGGTAGTCAAGCTATGCTTTTTCAGGAATTCAAGTTCTCGTACACGCAACTTGTCCAATCTTGCATTCTCAATCAGTTCTTTCCATCGTAATCTGTTTTTTTTTTTCATTCATTTCTTTCCTTCCTTCCTTCCTTCCTTCCTTCCTTCCTTCGCTGCTTCGATTCTCTTGACCTTATCCCCTTTTCTGATTTCAAGATATTTTTGGTGATGAATGTACGCAACAACATACTTCTCATTTACATTAAACTGGTAGGAGAAGCTACTGATGCTATTTCGGTTGTCATTACTGATAAACCTTTTTACCGTACAAGTTCTTGAGGCATTTCCTATGGAGATAGTCATCCGGTGTCATGTTTTGCGACAGCATCTGAAACAGCATCCTTGAAATGAGCAGGATTCTTTAGATCTAGCACCGGTTGAGAAATTCTGCTTGTTACTGGTCCCACCAATCTGTTGTTGATGCACCACGAACATAGTTTGGGGCTTCCGGCCTCTAGGGAATCTTTTTCTTCATGAATCACGACAAAATGCCATAAATAGTTCTCCTCGGACATAGTGGCCCTCAATAAAGGATTTTATTTTTAGAAATATGCTGCGCGTGGTAGTTGTTTTTTTGCTGACGGTATCTCGAGAGTTGTCGAGCTCAACAGAATTGAAAAAAATACAATTCCTCTGGTGACTCGCTCACTCTACTCCTGATGTATTCTTTTAGCACAGGAGCATCATCAATCCTCTCAGCAACCTGTCTGCACACGTACTACGCATTCTTCTTTATACGTTTTTTCTCGTACTCCTCACATGACTTGAGTGTCAGTTGTTTCATTTGATCTTCTGCGAGATCCTCAAATCTTCGATATCTTTCTCAACCCAGCGTTGCGCCATCCACGAGAGCATCCGAAATAGCAGAGTTTGTTGGCTCGGCTTCACCTTGATCATTGTCACCCCTAGAACGATGGCACCGCACTCGATAATCAGACTCTTGCTACCTCGGCATTCCGAAACCTGACCTCAAAACTGGAAACAGCATCTGCAGAAAAAGAGCCTTGTGAGCAATATCTTCTTCCCAACCCACATACGTACAGAGAGGTTGAAATACTACGACAGTGCTGTCAAACAGGGTTATGAATCTGCTTTTTGTAGTAAACAAAACAGTTTTAACCAGTATCTCCTTGAACAATAGCAGATGCACTTGAATTTAAACGGCAATATTAACATGCTGAGAAATGAGAAGTGGGGAATGTGCCAAAACATTAAAAAGTTTGTTCAGGGCGTGGCTGGCCGAAACAGCAGTGATGATCTTTGTAAGGGCATGGAAATATAGTAAATAACACGTTATGTTCTGCTGCTGATCTGTTACTATTCATCAAAAACAAATTCAAGGCTTTTTGTTCTGAAGATCACAACCTCAAACCCTTTGCAAGCGATGAGTTACAGTTTTTGCAGGAATCTAAGCATCTTGTCGACCACCAAGAACTCCAAAAAGCTTTAACTGGACTCACCTCTCCAGAATGTTTCCAACTGGAAAAGGAAAATCTACTGTCCAATCAAAGAGAATAAAAAAAATCGTAAGAAGGTGAAAAAACTGCGGAGAAAAGATTACAACAGAGCTCGTATGCTTCTGGAAAATCTTACTTCGAGAGAGAAAACTGAAGAGAATCGAGAGTCATTCAAAAATGATGATTGTCAGTTCACAAACATCAAACGGCATAAATGCCGACTTTACTCGGGAAAGTTAGTCAAGCGACTCCATCTGGATCCCCTGCTGTGGCTAGCTGCAAATGGGGTTTTAACGACAAGTTAACCAGAACTCTTGGTAAGGTGGTGGAAATTTTAAAAGCTGGGAAAAAATCCGAATGTTTGAAGAGCCCAGCGTCTCCTGCGGCTGTAAATTTGATAACGAGTCTTCCAATTCAAATCTTAAACTGGTGAGGATTGAACAACTGACCACGATATATGGTCAGTCACATGCATATGCCGCCTCACCAGTTAGTATCTGAGCCGTCTCCCCAATTAGTATCTGAGCCGTGTCCCCAATTATTATCTGAGCCGTCTCCCCAATTAGTATCTGAGCCCTGTCCCTAATTAGTATCTGAACTGTCTCCCCAATTAGTACCTGAGCCGTCTCCCAAGTTAGTATCTGAGCCGTGTCCCCAATTAGTATCTGAGCCGTCTGCCTAGTTAGTATATGAGCCGTGTCTCCAATTAATATCTGAGCTGTCTCCCCAATTAGTATCTCAACCGTCTCCTCAATTAGTATCTGAGCCGTCTCCCCAGTTAGTATCTGAGCCGTCTCTCCAGTTAGTATCTGAGCCGTGTCCCCAATTAGTATCTGAGCTGTCTCCCCAATTAGTATCTGAGCCATATGCTCGAGCTCAATTAGTATCTAAGCCGTCTCCCCAGTTAGTATCTGAGCACGTTTTATATGTTCTTAGTTGCTGTTGTTTTAGAAATAAATAAAGCAGTTAACTGTTCCGTTGTTACGTAGTCTTGCTCATGTATGTTGGGTCAGTTCAAAGGTTGATACTGTCCGCGACTGTGCCATAAAGACGTCATCTTACAAGGGAGTGGTTATAATTTAACTTGCAACATTAACAGTTGGTGCTGTTGCCAGCACACGGAAAGGTTCGAATTCCATATTCCGCAACCGTCCACTCAATTACTTGCAGAGCGATTGAGATCGGAATCGACAAACAAGCCTTAGCAATTATCAGAACGAAATCACTAATTTTTTATTTGTTTTCATAGTCTATCCTGGTTTGGATTTTACCTTGGTCTTTTAAACGGTTATTAATTACCAATGGGTCGGTCGGAGCAACGCGAAAGAGAGCGGAAGAGAGCGGCAGCCACATGTCAAAGGTCGGACAAGTTTCTGCCGCCAAAGGCTCCAAGGTCTGAGGAGAGCGTCCAAATGTCAAAAGATCAATCTTGATATGAAATAATATGATACGATACGATAGGATACGATAGGATACGATAGGATACGATAGGATACGATAGGATATGATATGATATGATATGATATGATATGATATGATATGATATGATATGATATGATATGATATGATATGATATGATATAATATGATATGATATGGCCATCCCACTTATTTTTATGTTTACAGTCGTCCGACCGACCCCAAAATTTTGAAATTTGCAAAAAAATTGTTATTAAGGTATGTAAATAACATGCTGATACAAGTTGATTTTATTTTATGGCCCAAGCAAATCATGATTTTTGTACGCAACATGTCCAAGAGAATACATCAGTATCATCGCGCACTAATACCACAACGGAACCCTTGCGGTCAGGACACTTGATGCATGCGAAGTAGTTATTTTATGTTTCAACTTAGCATTTACGCTACAAAGCAATAACTTTCCGATAAAGAACAACACTATATACGTTAGAACTAGTTGTAGCTTTCGCTAAGTGCCAACGAGCACAAAATATTTAAAAAAGTTTGTAACTGCCAAAGAACAGTTTT
>JAOEJH020183721.1:0-14151 GCA_025448215.2 Palythoa grandis
ATAGATTCCATGTTGCCTGTGCGTCTGTTCAGTAATAGATCACAGAGGACGTCAAACTGTGGTAAGAACATCGGTGATACACTCGGCTATCGCCTTGTGTGCCACTTTTTTGTTCTTAACACAGTTTGACGTCATCTGTGATCTATTACTGAACAGACGCATGGCAACATGGAATCTATTTGTTAAATATACCCCTTTATACCACTATATACACAGAAATCTAAACGGTCCTCTAGAGTATATATCTGTATATACCACTATATACACCATATACAAGTATATACCCAGCCTTACTGACTCTTACGTCATATATACACCATATACACAGCCTTACTGACCCTTACGGCTATGTATATGCCATATACACCATATACAAGTGCATACACCATATACACAACCTGGCTTACTTGTATGGCTATGTATATGCCATATACACCATATACGAGTATACACAAGTATATACACCATATACACAGCCAGGCTGACTTGTACGGCTATGTATATGCCATATACACCATTTACAAGTATATACACCATATACACAGCCTGGATTACTTGTACGGCTATGTATATGCCATATACACCATATGAAGTGTATACACCATAATGATATACACAGCCTTACTGACCCTTACGGCTATGTATATGCCATATACACCATTTACAAGTATATACACCATATACACAGCGTGGCTTACTTGAACGGCTATGTATATGCCATGTACACCATATACAAGTATATACACCGTATACATAGCCTGTCTGACTTGTACGGCTATGTATATGCCATATACACTATATACAAGTATATAAACCATAGACACAGCCTGGCTGACTTGTACGGCTATGTATATGCCATATACAAGTATATACACCATATACACAGCCTTACTGACCCTTACAGCTACTGATGTATATGTCATATACACCATATACAAGAATATACACTAAGTGGAAATAAATTGTTGTTGCTGTTGTTGTTGTTGTTGTTACACCATATACACAGCCATGGCCAGGCTGACTTGTACGGCTATGTATATGCCATATACACCATATACAAGTTTATAACCCACACATTGACTTTTTTGCGCTCTCATTGGCTAAAATGCATCACGTGATACAAAATCGTATAGGACGGGTATCAGTCGATATACCCCTTCCGACTTGATATCCGTCATCGGATTTTGTCCGCCATTTGTAAACAAAACAAACATATAATTGAAAATTTAACACTTTAATGGAAAATTAAGAAAACCGTTTTGCTAAAACTAGCAGCGAAGCTATAAAAAGTCTTGTTTCCAGAGTTGTGCCAGGAAATACAAAAAACCACAAAATATGCCGTCAATGTCTTTGAAGGTAAGAAAATCAAAAACTACGAGTTTGGTTAAGGGAAATAAACATTGTCACATCTAGCTGAGATTAAACTATCAAGTTTCAAACGCACTTGACAGATTGAATCCAATTGAGCCAATCACGGTGTTAATAAAAACGAGTTAACCAATCAGCTTGCTCTTATTGATCACGCCACGCGCCCTCACTCTCTTGCCGGCTGGCTGAGTTCACACAAATTTTGTTCGTAGCGGATTCGAAGCTTCGTTTCTCGGTCAACTGTTCATTTTTCGGACATCTAGCAGCTGCGGACATTATATCCTCCGACATACCAGCCGCCGGAAGGGGTTTATTTACTAAATATGCACCATATACACAACCTGGCTGACTTGTACGGCTATGTATATGCCATATACACCATATACAAGTATATACACCATATACACAGCGTGGCTGACTTGTACGGCTATGTATATGCCATATACACCATATACAAGTATATACACCATATGAAATAAAATCCACTTTTACTTACTGTGTGTCTTGCTGTAGTTCTTGACAACCTCTAGAAATATTTTCAAGATTTTTGAGTTTTTTCCCTTTCCTCTAAGTAAAAAGAGAAACACTTCAACGGTCGAACCGGCCGAGATGACTGGGAACGAAAACAAAACTCAACCCCACCGGGAGGTACTAACCACAAAACTACACAGGCCTTTTTGTTTATCCACAATCAGTCACAGGTCGCCGTGGACACATGGGCTACGGAACGTCAAAGTGGAAAACCCGCTTATCGTATAACTCAAAACAACTCCTGGGAACTCTTGTACCGGTAATAAGCGTAAGCAGAGATAACTGTGGCCTCCCGGCGGGGTTGACTTTTGTACTCGTTCCCAGTCATCTCGGCCGGTTCGACCGCTGAAGTGTACCAAAGTAGCGCAGGTACTGGTTCAAAATGTCGATCGATTTTGGAGGCGTTTTTCTTGGCCTCAAGGAAGCTCACGGCTCAGAGCTAGCTCGCTTAAATAATCATTTCTACAGTTGTAAGTTATCCTTTTACAGCCTTGACGAGGCACATTGAGTTGGGATTCATATTTTTACGAAAAAGTCACTGGGATTTGAAGGCGACTGAAGCACAGCTAATATACTTCGTCTCCTACCTTTTCTCTTTTTACTTACAGGAGGGGGAAAAAACTCAAAAATCTTGAAAATATTTCTAGAGGTTGTCAAAAACTACAGCGAGACACACAGTAAGCAAAAGTGGATTTTATTTCATATTTGTTCTGAAAATTGACTAAGTTGACAGTGTCCCATACATTCTCTTATAACTCTCCTACACAAGTAGTGAGCCTGGGTTACCTGTGGTGAAACCTGATAAAAAGATCGTGAACATAATGTTCCACGAAGAACGCCTCAGCCCTCTGATCCGATTTCTTTTCTTTGATAAACTCGTCTAAGCATTTTTGGGTTAAAGTTTTACAAGTTTCTTCATTATTAGCTGTCATTTTTAGCTAGCGAGCAAAGGTCAACACATGTGCACATTAATATCAAAGATGGCGGTCTCATACCTCCAGTTACCAGTCCCCGCGCGGCATGCAAAGGTCTATTCTTTTTCAATGTCCAGATTGGCACGATTCGGAGGATGGTACTGAATGAACTGGGAACATTGAGCCTATTGTTAAACTACAACAGTAATTAGTAACAAACGGCAAACTCTGCTTTTGTGCAAACCTTTCATGCAGAGCAACTCTGGAACTATGTTTCAACAGAGCAAGAAAAGCTAAGCTGTCTCTAAAATAAAAACCCGCAGAAAAACTGAACAAGCCGATGCTTGATATCAGAAACTTCCAGACACTAAAAGTCTAAAAACTCTATACTTCTATTATGCACTATTTGTTTTTTATCATTTCTGTTCAAGAATTGTCAACAACTCATCGACTTTTTCCACGTTGTTTCGCGGAGAAACTTCGCAGAGGCATCCCCACCAGAGCCCCCAGCCTTCCCCCCCTTAATCCCCAAACGTCGGATTGATATTTCTCGTGGAACAAGTCGATATATGCCGTGTCCTTTACTGGTTGAATAAAGTTTCTGTTGTTTTAGTACAATTACAAATTTCACCTCAAGTTTCGAAGAAAATGCGACATGGCTAATTTATTGACATACAAAACCCACTAATTAAAGCTAGAAGCCTTTTTATTGTTGAAAGGTTTATGAAACATTTTTTGAAAGGAACAATCAGAAACTTTATTAACGTGTCAATATGTGTTTAGCCTAAAAATATAATGGTGAATTCAACTTAAAACTAAATAAAAACAATAATTCTATATAACCGTCTCGAGCTTTATCAAAATATATATGTATATATGAGTGAGTCTACACTGTAATCTATGAATGAAGCAAATCTCTATGAATGTATGTTTTCAAAACCTTGTACGAATTAGAAGGTCTGAATATATAACAAAGCAGTTTAATTACTGTTGTTTATGATGCAAATTATGTTGTCGTGGCATTGAAAAGCCGATATTAAAAGTCAAAAACTAAAGTATAAATAACGAAGCAAACACAAAAAGAAGCAAATTATTAGTTTATATATTTCTAATAACAATCTGTAGTTTAGTTATTGATATTGCTCGACGATCGCTATTCTCATTTTAAATAATTTGAGTATTTCTGTTTTGTTTTTGCTGTCCAACGAGCGTAAATATTGTACGGAATACAATAAAATATATTTTGCGACAGACGTCGTTTACAATATTCCGTGGGTCTTACTATGTTGATGAAAGAAGTGTAACAAAGGTTTTATGTGGGATTAGCTCCGGTAGCCCCTACTCTAGACCCGACTGTAGTTTCTGTTGGTAGAGTATAGGTGGTTTCCCAAACTACAATTTCAAACATCCACTACACTACAGTCTTGATCAGGGCAGGGACCGCACGTTTCTTCTAGGAAGCTTAAGGCTAGTATTAGTAACAAAAGAGAGCGAAAATGAAGCTGCGTTTTAGCTTATTAAATTGAAAACAAAGACCCACATGTTAAGGATAAAGAGATAAATTATATGAAACTATAAAACAATAAACGTTGATTGACTATAGAAATCTAAACGTGAGAAAGAGACCGAATCAAAACGTTCAATCTTAGAATTTTACCTTGTGACACAAGAGCACCCAACGGGCATGCAACTTTGGTGAAATTGAAAATTTCAACTAAACCCAAAAATATTTTATTCTTCATTTTTTTCCCATTCAGTCCTGGCAAGGTTGTATCTGTTCCCCATTCACAGCAACTGACCATAAAATTAAACTTCCCCGCCAGCAAATTACGGAGGTAGTTTGCCAGCCAGCAGCAATGGAAAGATAAAATTCCAGCTGAAAAAATAAAAGGGTGAAACATAGCTTATTCACGCATTACAGTTTTTAGTTGCTTTTCTTTAGTAGCCTAAAAATACTGGACACATCAAGAAAGAAACAGGAGTTGCAAAAATAGTTTTCGTTTTGTTGTTTTTAAAATTATTTTCTCAGCGACAAAACAAGATTATAACCTGCCAGCTCTCCGCGAAATAAAATTTTCCCAGCAAAACAAATTAGTATTAACATGCCAGCCATCAAGACAAGCTAGTGTGGAACAGATATTTTGCGGAACTGTTCCGCCGGATACTCTTATACACAGCTGTAGTTACTATCAAGACCCTGTAGTTTTAACTCTTTTATCTTATACATCATCTTCCAACAGTTTAAATCTTTTAATTCCTTCCGCTCGTATTGGAAACAAATAAGTGTATTTTAAGTTTGCCAAGAAAGAAGCAGCACAAAGTCGCGCAATCCTTCTGAATTCTGTTTTCTTTTGAGCTTGTCGCGGTCTTAACCGGTACTGTGAACTATTTTAACCGGTTAAAAATGCCAAGCAATAAAAAAGCTGTGTTTTAACTGAAATGTTAAACGGATGTATTATAAAAGACATTTTAGAAAAATGAACTCAGAGTTTTGGCATTTTAATTCTAGTACTCAATCAACAACTTTGTCATCTTTATGAGAAAATTCAAACAGAGATTTGGATAAGACGCTTATCTTCTTGCATCAAACATGCTGAACGGATAAGGAAAAGATAGACAGTAATGTTTGACTGGCCATTTTTCAGTGAAGCCTCTTACCATCAGGCTGTCAATGCAAAAGTCAAGTAATGGCTTTGTTGTTGAGGTTTATTAAAACTTTCTTTCGGTGCTTTCGCACTTCGTTAAAATTTGCTTCTTATAGTTATACTGCCATTCGTACTGTCTGTCTCTGACTAAATTACTGCCATCCATGTTGTATGGCTGTGTTGTTCGCGCCAGGATGCGAAATAGTCCAGGGTCTTATATTATTTGACCTGTTACATTTTAAAATCAGATAAAATTCTCTCCTGAAGACCTTGCTGGTACAAGTGTATAAAATTGGATTTATTGCTGTAGTTAGAGTGATGAGAAAAATGACAGAATGACCCACGGGGCTTAGAATTGAGCCCATCGCAATCCTACAAACAACAACCATGACAAAGCCAATAAACATGCAAGCAAAAAATGCAAACACGAGCATAAAAAGCGTTTTAGTGACTCGTATCTCGTCAATATGTGTCGATGTGTTGGAGGACCGCAAAGACACTAAAATATGGTTATGCTGTCGAAGTGTCTTTGAAACTTTATAAAGACAGATTGAAATTATTACCATTGGAATCAGTGAAAACGTGGTGAACTCAAATACTGCCCAAGCAGCTTCACGACTCTGCGGAAACCGTAGAGCACACGCTTTAAATATATCGGTAAATCCAAACCGTGCCCATCCACACAGCACTGGTGTTAAGACAACAACGAGGTTTCCAGCCCATATGGATGCGAGCTGAAATATAACTCTTCTCCTTGTGAAATAACATGTGTAAGAATGCGGCCGAACTACCTTGAAATATCTGTTTACGGCAGTAAGGACCATGGTATACGATGAAGTATAAGTGAGAAAAGAGTTAAAGAAGCCATGGATGTGACATCCAAACTTCCCCGTCATCCAACGACCACTTATTAACACTGTCGCAGTCAGTGGTTGACTAATGCAGGCACTGAGAAGATCCGTCAAAGCCAACGTTGCAATAAAATAATGAGCTGACGTTCGTAGCCTTGGGTTTCGGTAGACAGCTGTCAGCACCAGGATATTTCCAAACAGAGCTGCAACTGTAATTGGTAGAAAAACTAATGTCTCAATCACATTTCTTGCTATGTTATCTTCGGTGGAAGAAATATTTGCCATCATTTCTCCAATAAACTTACTGCAAACTTAGTTAATCACCGTGAAGTTAAAGCAACTACGGTCAAAAGGCAATCCGTTTTTTAAAAAAGACTACACTCTGGGTATTCAACATCTTTAGGAGCCACACGGCATTGCGCATCGAATGAATGATTCCGAAATAAAAAATTCTCCAACCTCACTTAAATTAGAAAGTTCTCCCCAGTCTCTGCGCAAAGTTCTGCGTTTATCGTTTGTCATTGAAGCATAGATCGAGCAAGCCGGCGCAACGAACAATTCTGAAGACGATTGAGATGATCCTTTCAATCTAATTATCTCTTTCGAAAATTGTTTCAAACGGTAAAGAAATACATTGAATTGCAAAAGCAATTGGCCTTGTATTTGTATGTTACAAAATAGCATATGAATTTTACTTCACCTAGTTAACATCAACTTGGGGTGGTATCCCTAGCAAGAGCTTTGGGCTTTCCCCCTCCAAATAACACCCTCTTTATTAGTGTATATTCTTATTCCTGGAGTTACCAAAATTATTATACATAATGTGTGGAGAATTATCCTAATCAGGAACAGATTAAGGTGGTTGGGTCATGTTGCTCTTAGTCTTATGCCAAAGGAGCGTCCTGTTTATAACATGACTCCTCTTCGGAGAACTGACGAAAGGGTCGAGAAGAGTTGGTCGCCCTATTCTAAGTTTCAAAGACACTTTTAAATACACTGTGGAATGTGGGGGAGGGGTGGGTATTTAATATGTGGAAAGTTGTACTTTTGTCATAATCAAGTATTTATATATATTGTTCTTAAACGACAACTAGACGCCCTAAAGGCGTTCCCTAGGAAACAGTCTTTTCCATGTACAAGATGTGTTTTTGAAATTAGACTGACACTGACGGGGGGCGGGGGGTTGCGAACATCGAGAACATGAAAGGATAGCAAAGAAGAAAAGAAAGGAAAGGAAAGGAAGGAAAGCAAAGAAAAGAAAATGGAATGAAATGAAATGAAATAAAATATCGATCCGATAGTAGCTCTAGAAAAAATATATTTTGGGCATAATTATATAATAAGTAATATTAATTTAAAAAACTCCATACGCACATTAAAAAGAAATTATAAAAGTCGACTTAGTTTTCCCATTTCACACAAAACATGTAGAGATTAACTGTCATATCACAGCTTATAAAAACCTTTGACTGATAAGGAAGCACTTAACGTATCAGCGTCAGAAGCAGAAACTCAACTTTGACAAATTAATGTTTATCGTTACTTAGCCTGTCGAGGAAGCTGACGTTTGGAGTTTGCCATTTGTCAGAGGAATTGAAAATACCAAGAGAATTCGAGTTTTATGTGGGTTGTAGTAATGTTTGTGGTTCAAAATGGAAACAGTCGTCCCCAATCTTTGTCGTTGGTTCAACAGATGAGAACATATCTCCATACAAAAGTAAAACCCTGATAAACGTGACACTTTGGAACGCACATGCATGAGACCATATATTATCAAGGAAAAATCTAAATTATTAAAAAAGGACTTATTAACCCATTATCCTGCCAAAACTTGATTTCACGCGATTAACCAAAAATGCCTTAATTTTTCAACCAGTGGATCAGAAACCCTATACAACGATGTGTAGAAAGATAAAGCATTAAGTGTTCATTATTTCAACGGATTCAAAAGTTAACAGTTTTTATAAAGACTAAAGTTAGGTGTTTTGATTTTTAAAGCTCAGCACAAAAAAATTTAAAGCTAAAATTTATAAGTCATATCGAAAGAAGAATAGCTTCGTTTTATGTTAAGTATAGTATGTAGAGAGCTTTAAAAAATCACGTGGAAAATGAACTTAATTCCTTAAAGTTCTCACTTTGCACATTCTAAAGCTCAAGAAGTTGCAGAATAAGTACTAGTTTAGTTTCACTTTTTAGCTCACAAGAAGTTGTACTGAAAACCTGCCTTTATGTAAAGACGCGCTCTGTTCAAGCAAACGTTTCTTCACCATTAATTCTACTTTGACGCCTGTTGTTTGTCAGTTTTGGTTACTCATTGCCACTTTTTCCAGGATACGTGTAAATTCTGCAGTTTGGAATTAGTACATTAATGGAATATTCACTTGTCTCAAGCTGTTTTCTAAGAAGAAAAAAATTCAAAGCCCCAAAGAGAAATCGAACCCTCTGGGCCCAGGTGTTCAAAAGCTGATTACGATCAACCCAGGGTTAAAATGTTAACCCATAATTCTGTTTCCAGCCTTGTAGAGACGGATTTGGGTTGCAATTCTGGGGTTGAGACTGTGTTTCTTTGGAAAATCTGAACAGTACTTTTTGTGCTTGGTGAAGGAAATACTCTTAAACAAAGTTTAACAACACAGGCTACATTGCCAGACGTGACTTTGAACATAACTACTCGCGAGGTTCTACAGAACCATTATTAACCCGTGCCGTAAAATTAGTTTTCATCGATCAACTAAATGATGGCATTGCGTGTTTGCAACGCTAGCGAAAAGAGTCTCAAAGATAATCCATATAAACTGTTTAAAAATAAAATACACGAAGTTTAGTCTTCCAAATATGATTATCAAAATTAGATTGACGTTATTACTTCACTACGTTCTTCACAAGGTAGTCCGTATTAAATGACCGTGGAATGTGACCTAAACGGGTTTAGGTCATGGAAATTAAAAATGGGAAAGCAATTTTAATTTATAGTTCATATAAAAATCAAACTGAATAAAAACTGAAAGGATTCTGTGGGTCAGTTCGTGATTGCAAATAGGAATCTGCTAAGGTATATAAAATTTCCCGTTGTTGCCTAAGTGTATCAACTTCTTCTCTTGCGTGCAATGTGTTCGTTAACAGTTTTATTGTGACGGATTTTGTATCGCGGTTATAAACAATGACGTCATGTTACGATCTTCACAGTTATAAAAGCAATTTAAGTAATTGCGAAAGAGAAGCCTGAAAAAACTCAGCCTTAACAGGATTCGAACCCGTGACCTCTGCGATACCGGTGCAGTGCTCTACCAACTCAGCTATGAAGCCACATCTGTTGGGAGCAGGTCAATTTTTATTTGTGGGACCATCAATGCCCCTTAAAGCTGAATAATTATTGCGACTGATTTTGTACCGCAGTTATAAGCAATCACGTTATGATACAATCTTCGCATTTATGGGCCCAGTAAAATTGACCTGCTCCCAACAGATGTGGCTTCATAGCTCAGTTGGTAGAGCACCGGTATCGCAGAAATCCCGGGTTCGAATCCCGTTAAGTCTGATTTTTTTAGGCTTCTCTTTCGCAATTGCTTAAATTGTGTTTATAACTGCAAAGATCGTATCATGACGTCATTGAAAACATATTTAACAGGTCATTTTATACATTCACCGTCTATTTTAATAAATTTTTGAAACGGCGGTGTTGACTGTTGACTGTTGAGTGGCGTTTTTCCAATGTCACAAGACCGAGTCTATGGTTGCAGTTTGCTTGGCCCAGCAGCGTTTTCTTTGTGGATTCAAAACTTCTCACGTCCACACGTAGCGTATTCCCGTCCACATGTAACCGGATTTACTCTAGTACCCAGGACTCCTCTGTAAATAATGTCTACAGAGCATGCGCCATAAAGCGTGCTATATTGAATATTTACGCGGTAAAGACTGGATGCTAATTTGTTACGAAATCGGATTAAAAAATGTCCGGATTTGAGCGTCCACACGATATCGGATTCACAGCGTGTTCAAATAATTGCACTCTGGAGTGCGAAGAAATTCAAAACATCCGAATACGTGTGAACGAGGCCTAGCTAAAAAATGCTCGATTCTAAAAATAAATATATTGCGTCTGAGATTTTATATTGTTGGGCAATGATAGTAAACATCTAATATTTTTCTTTTTTCTCCTAACTAAATTTCAAAAGACTATCAATTGCTAAAAAGGAGAGTTCATCCCTAATTTTGTTCCAAATTTTAGCTTTGCTCTCTTCTGGAAACGTATCCAAAATCTGCAAAACAAGAAAATATATGTTTATCGCACACTAAAATGGAGCTTTTTACTGACATAGTTTTATGTTAGGAATTTTGATTTTTGTCAGCTGCAAAAATAATTTTTTTTTACTTTTTTTTGCAGTAAGCGATCACACGGTATAAGAAATGTTATTCTGGATGGCAAAGAAATGTAACGGACTCCAAGACAAGGCACAAATAACTAGAAAAGAGTGGCTTTTCTTTGTTTTACATTTCCCGGGGGAGCCTGTCACACTCTTTTGCCCTGCTCCAGAAGAGCATCATTTGTACCATGTAATCTCTTGGTGCAAAAGGCCTATTTCGATTTTTATCTGCTGGGAACTCATAAGTTCCTTTGTCCCGACAGAGTAGCAGCAGCAAAGTTTCTGAAAAGGCTTTAGATCTTAAAATTCTAAATGTCTAGGCCAAACGAAAAAACGTTTGATTTACATTAGTTTTAATTTCATTTTCTTATAGGGCCATCATGGAAACGATAATTTATGACCATGCACCTTACTAAAGTAAATTGGTATTGTTATTAGCCGATTCGAGGAAACGAAAAAACGTTACCAATTTACCAATTACCACCCCAAACGAGATCACTTACTTTATGTATCGCCGTTTAAGGAGTTCACTGAGAAGCAATGCCAACAGAGGCCACACGAGTACGACAACAATGACCTCAGATGGTAAGTCCGTTAGTTTGTGGCCTTTTGCGCCACCACGAGATGTTTGAGAGATTGTAAAGTACAGAACCTGAAGTAAAACACTGAAACGAAAGAATGAATGAAACCGATTGCTTACGGTTAGCACATTGTCTTGGTACATATCGACTTTAACACATCGCAATTAGTATCAAATGAAGAAGTTGTGCTGTTGTTGTTGATATTGTATTAGACGTTGTAGCTATTGTTGTTGTAGTTATTGTCATGTTGATTTTTGTTGCTGTTGTAGTTGTTGTCAATGTTGTGGTTATTGTCATGTTGATTTTGTTGCTGTTGTAGTTGTTGTTGCTGTTGTAGTTGTTGTCAATGTTGTAGTTATTGTCATGTTGATTTTGTTGCTGTTGTAGTTATTGTCATGTTGAGTTTTGTTGCTGTTATAGTTTTTGTTGCAGTTGTTGTCGCTGTTGTAGTTATTGTCATGTTGATTTTGTTGCCATTGTAGCTGTGGTTGCTGTTGTAGTTATTGTCATGGTGATTTTGTTGCTGTTGTAGTTGTTGTTGCTGTTGTGGTTGTTGTCATGTTGAGTTTTGTTCCTGTTGTAGTTGTTGCTGTTGTTTATACTGCAGCTGCTATTGTTGTTGCAGCTGTTGTTGTAGTTGCTGTTATAGTTTTATTTCGCGTTGGTGTTGGTGTTGCTATTACTGCCGTTCCTGTTGTTGTTGTTCGTTGGTTCGTTCGTTCAGAATGCGGAAAGTAAAAGGGTATTTCCAGGACAAAATTATTTTCAGGACATAATTTCCAATAACGTAAGTGGCCAATAAAAAAAACTACAAGTGTGAACTTGCTGGTTTATTGGCGGGTAAACTGCTAAGTGTTTTGGCACCTTCCAACATCCAAAAATTTCGCGATGTTCCATTAAAAAGTTAAAAATGAAGTTTTATTTTTTTTTAGTTTTCAGGACATTGATGGGCATTTTTCATATTTAAATCATGATGACACTCTGCAACTACGCGTGCACAGATGTCACAAAAGTGGCAGCAGTGGACAGCTGTTTCGCTCTTTTTAGAGCTCGTCAGCACTGCATAGCCAGGAACTGAAAAGACACAAGGTCTTGTCTGCACTAGTGCAGTGCCTTTAGTACCAAGGCGGACCTACTAATGCAGATCTCTTTAAACCTCAGTCGCCACACATCAAGTGTGGGACCTTTGGGGGCGATGTTTGCACGACGTGATTGTATTAAAAAAACTCCTTCCAACACGTGTAATGTCCAGGGGAAATGGTTTTTGTGCCCAGTCCAGGTCAATAACAGATACCCATGGGCCCATACCCCCCTTCATCCAAATGCGTATCTGGCCCTTTCTCAAGAGGCACGAGAAGGTTTTATCATTCTACCATATTTTACATATTTTAAGACTTTTCCTTCTCTCTCGGGACTACACATAATCTCAATGCTGGCTACGCCATAGTAATGTTATCATAAAGAATCTTCATTTAAGAATTCTTATACTTACGCTGAAGATGCGGAACAAAACCAGGCCTTGCTGACAAATGGCGACTTCTGCCATAACAGGTGAAGCCGATTGACAAAACTGGCCGACACAAATACTGAAAACAAAATTACGTAACATGTTTTAACAAATTATGAACTGAACTGACACAGTTTGGGATGTAATAATTTCTAGAAATTGTATGCAAATAACCCAAAATCGTTTCGATATACAAAGGTGATGGTACACGAGGCAATTTTTTTGTACAACTTGTCTCACAAAGTCATTGTGAGACGAGTTGCACGAGCCATGGCAGCGTGTAACACCCCGTGCAATGGCTAAAATCGTTGTGAGTCGAGTTGGAATCATCGCTGCCGAAACTAAAATCCAGTTCTACTTTTCGCAATGATTCCAGTTATAAATTTCAAGTTGCAGGAACCATTGCGACGAGTAACATGGCTCGTGCAACTCGTCTCGCAATGGTGTTGCGAGACAAGTTGCACAAAAACTTACCTCGTGCCTTTTACATACATATCTAGCTATATTTTACAAATATTTAGCGAGTTCTGTGACAAATTAAGCGGACGCCAAATTTTCTTTGCCTGTTTCAACAAAAGCTGACTGGATATAGAAAAACAAAACCCAAAGCATTAACTTTTAACTATACTGTTTAAACCAGAAAACAATAGATTTCAAGATTACATAGTTTCTCAAGCCCTAAAGTCTTACCACAGAAAATAACGAGAAAAAACGCATTCAAATCCTGTGCTAGTGCAAGATCTTCACTCTCAACGGTTCCTTCTTGAATCCACAAGTTGGATGAGTTACTGTAAATAAAGATACAATTTGCTGATCAGTTCCCATGGCAACCGCGCACACCGAATGTTACAGAAACATGACAAAACTGCCATTGTAACAACACAAGGCGACTACTCACCAACTCAATGGTTCTGGGCTGTAGTAAACAGTTGATATAGTTACCAAAAATAAAATAATATAAGCCTTAAACAAAATTTTTAGAATATTTTAACTCATAAAAAGGACCTTTGTAGTTGGCTCCTAATGACAAGAGTTCGTAGATAAAAGGTTTAAATGTTATTGCTTCAACGGGGCTTCACACTTTATACAAAAGTAAATATCATAAAGCGCCCTAATTTAAGGGAACACCGGCTGTTATGAATATTTCAGGTCAAAAAACATCACCTTCAATGCTTTAAATAGGTATTCGAGCCCGTCTGTTCCAGATCCAGAACATTTTTTTTGGCCTACTTTGCTGTTTGAAATTTGAGGGCGGCGCCATTTTGTTTGTGCGCAAAGTACGCTGGGACGCGTGACATCATTCTTGTGCTTGGACTGAATTACGAGGATGCGGCTCAACGAGGTTGAACCGTAAGCATTTTAAAGGCGCACTCATCACACACAAACACGA
>JAOEJH020184929.1:0-14113 GCA_025448215.2 Palythoa grandis
GGGAGATGCAAGCCGTCGTCCCGGTTTGTCCCAGACAATAGGCTTTAAACCGGGACGATGGCTTGCATCTCCCCAAGGAATATTTAAACTTGACATTCAAAGAACAAAGAAATTAGCACTTTTTGGTTTTAAATACGTTGCTTTTTCTAAACATTTTATCAATTCCCCGAAGAAGACCGGAGTACGGTCGAAACGTCGGGACAATTTTAAAACATAGTTTTAATCAGTTTTTAACCAGAATAACTTAGTATATTTTTACAAATTTTTATCTATATGCCACCTGGTTGCATTGCCAAATTTACCAAATACACCATTGTTTTGGAATCAATATAAGACTGTGGGCGTAGAATTTTGTGACTAATACAAAATTGTGTTATTTGAAAGGTTGGCGAACAAAATTAACACGGGCGTTCAGTCTTTTCTTACCGAAGAGAAAATACAATATCTAAACCAAATCACAGTGTAACTTGAGATTATTCAGTCCAATATTGTTATATAACTACTGCACTCAAAAGCAGCTGAGTTTATGGATACACAGTTTTTTAAGTGTTTGAAATATACGTTGTGACCGCCGCTTCTGCGAACTTAGGTACTTCTCTATTTGATATGTGTCCGAAAGTACCTGAATGACTGCATGTGCATTATACAAGTATATTGTTTTGGATACACTTTTACCAACAAGAATAACTGTTATTAAATATGTTCTTGAAGTGATTCTGTGAGGACCCGCCATTAAATATTTTCCCACTGTGCTTCGCTGAGTTTATTGGAAACCGTACGCTGAAATTTTACGGAACTTCTTTGACCGTCCTTCCTCGATTGCTTTAACGGCCCGAATGCACACGGTCCTATGTTCGTCTTCATTCGACTGTTGACAAGCTTCACTACAGTAACCCTGGATTTTACAAGCTGTGCATGCCGTTTCAGCCACTTTGCCGCAAACACAAAACAAATCGCAACCCTCTGAAAATGAAAGTGTATTAAGGACTTGTTATTGAACTTGTTATTATCAGTGACTAATCTCATACAAAAGTCTATACGTTTTTATGGTTACTGAAAGTTTAAAACAAACACGTTTCATTTTCAAAGCATAATTCTATGAAAACAAGTACACCAGTAGTGAGGTAGGGGGTGTAACTATCATCTCTCCGCCCTGAAAACAAATACACCAGCAGTGAGGTAAGGGATGTAACCGTCATCTCCTCCCCCTGAAAACACTTGTACAGGTGGTGAGATAGGGGGTGTAACTATCATTTCCTCCCCCTTTTAACAATAAAAATAACTTTATTGTAGAATCAGTAACTTCATTAATTACCCCTGAAAACAAGTACGCAGGTGGTGAGGTAGGAGGTACAACCATCATCTCCTCCCCCCTGAAAACAAGTACACAAGTAGTGAAGCATATACCACCCCCCCCCCCCTCACGTACTAACGTACTATAAATGCTCAGACTCAATTGCAAAAAAAAATTTGTGTGTTTAATACAAAAGCTCAAACACCTACACCTGCTTTTCTATTCTCATGTCATGGTGATAAACGCAACCAAACAATGGCAAATCAAATGCTAAGAAAGAGTAGAATGGAAAGATAGGTTAGAGTGATCGTGATAACTCAGCAAAATAATTGGGTGTCATTAAAGGGCATCCTTGATCAGATATTTTTCTTTTAGCCATAGCCTGCCATATAGCCTGCGTGCAGATCTAGACACCAATCTCCACTAGGTTATTATAATGGTTATTTTGCCAAAATTACCCAGCTATGGGTAGACTATTTAGCCTCCCTCCTGTTAAACTTCAAAGGGAATTGGATCGTGATTTTCTAACTTTTTTCATTCCGGACGTTATAGACTGGGGAAGGGGCGCTTCTACCACTTTTAGAACACTTTGAGGTCTAGTTGCGTCAATTATTGTTTAAGACGTTCATTGACCTTACCAATGCCGTGCAACACGCGTATTTTCACCGACTTCTTGAAAACGGTCTTCGTGAGAATGTACTTCTCTTTCTTAGGATTAATATCCTTTTGCTTTCCAGTGACAAACATAAAACGTTTTGCACCAAGGAACCGCTGCAGTCCCGCATTGATATCACGACGTAATTCCTCTAAAGAGCCCGCTAAGTTGGCGTTAATTACACCCACTCGGTGACACAGAGGCTCAAGTTTCCCAACGTTTGGTCGGAGGATGTTTACGGACATTTGGCGCCGTCTGACAACATCTGCAAGTAAAACCTGTTATAATATGTGTGTTGCCTGGATTAATAGATAAAATACCCACAGTCCTTTAGTTACAGGTAAGGCCAGATTCTAGCAACTTGAAAATGGCCTTCTTATTGGCGTCATAGCCCGAGATCCAGTCTTGAAACAACAGCAACAACAACCAAGAGTTGTTTTGATAAACAAAAAATTTTATTTATTCAAAATCTGTTTATATCAAAGACTTTAAAGATTTTTCATCTCCTACTGAGATGAAACTGAATATTATTATTATTTACAAAATCACTTTCTTGCTCCATATGAGATATCATGGCGATCTTTATTATTGAGATATAATTTGTAATTTAATGCGGAAATTAATATGCCTCCCGAATAAAAAAAGTAAAATTGAATTCTACATATAAAGTTCAAAATTAAATTTAACTTAAAATTAAACTAAAATTAAGCAAAAAAGGTAAATGGTTACAAAAATTTTAAAATGAAGGATAGATGATGGTTGGATTGATTTAAATTTGTGAATTAGTTGTAGCATTTTTGTAAAAAAGAGAACGCTCGGTTACAATTCGGTGTTTGTTCTTATGGTAAGAGAAGGGAGACAATGAAGTCTTATTTGAAAGTCTAGTTTCATTAGCAACACAGTTTTTGGTACCTTTTTATCAAAATCACAATACACATTGAAACATACCGTTCTCTCTAACATTCTCAAGGGAAATGCTTCCGGGCGTTACTGTTGGTGAGTCATCCTCTTCTGAGGAAGAATTTCCTCCGATAGAATGAAGAGGAACCACTCCAGCTTCAATTAAAGCAATTTGAAGAGCAGTGGGTTGTGTGGTGTCAACTGGACTGCCGCTGCGACTGCTGTCAGGAAATGTCCGGGAGGAGGCTCGGCTGCTGACTCTGGACTGCCGACCCTCAGGTGCCAAGGGAGGCTCGGGTGATGGGTTCTTGGGTCGAAACGTTTTTACTCGTGAACGGGAATCAGGCCGTTTGACTGAAGTTTCATTTGTTGTTCCAGAAAAGGCAAAAACGGGTGGGACGGCGTAAGATGTTCTGCGTTTTTCCTAAAAGGGATAGAAGATGGTGCTGTCAGATTAACATCGAGGAGCTGTTTTAGAGTAAATTCTTTGCTAATATAAACCCTGAATCACTTACTTAATCATTCATTCTCATTAAATATAATATTTGCATGGCTCGCCGTTTGTTATTAATTATTGCATTAATTTATAAGGTTTTTATAATTTCTAGTGAATGAAAAGAAAGGAGACCCTTTCCACCCCAATTACTTAAACATGTAATAATTTTAGTTCACAAAACTTTATGTAAACCTAAGAATTACATGCAGTAGACATTTGAATAAATTGCTGGGCCAGATTGAGATGAATGTGCTCAGGTTGGCTTGACGTCCCTAACATACAGCATTTCATAAACTAAACAATCGAGTTAAGGTTTGCATTTTCTGAGCACTTTTTAAAGTGATGAAAAAAAAGATCAGTGTCAATTTCTATTCTTAGTTTTTATACATCCTTAGACAGCAATTAAGAGACGCCAAAGACGAAAGACAAAGTAGCCATGCTGGTGTCCTAAACAAAAGAAACTGTCAACATTCTCTTGTCCAAGGGGACAAACAAGGTCGCTATGACGTCAGGTGAAAACCAGAAATTAAATTAATATTTATTTGAAATCGAATTTGATATTATTTTTTCTGATTTTCTTTTATTCATAATTTTGAACAAAAATATAACTCACCAGCTCCGCGGCTTCCTCTGCTTCAAGCTCGTCTTCATTTGCATCACCAGATATTTTTCCAGAGCTTTCAAATACCTTCATATTTGTTGCACCAGCCAGATCAACATTGCTCTGTTTTCCACCAAGTTCAGAAAAGTCTAGTTTATTCATCATGTATAGGTTTGTCTCTCCTTGCGAAGGAGGTGGCTTGATCTTGTTTTTCTTACGCCAGCAGTAGTAGCCAAGAATCAGCACAAACACAATGACAACTAGTGATACCACTACTGATATTATCAAAACCTCGTTCTTGTCCAAGCCTACACAGAAAGAAGGTTGTCCAACACTTAGTATCCATCAAATGATAAAATTTGAAACGCATTGCTATTATATTAACGTAGTTAAATCACATCGTAAATATTTAAAAATTATTGCCACAACGGAAGCAAATGCCATGTAGTTACTAGATACGTTTATCTACACGGCTTTGAAAAAATCGTTATGAACTTATTGCATAATCCCCAGTCCCCTACTTCATCACCCTAAGTTATATCATAATACAAGTATACGAGTAAAAATTAATTGTTTTCTCAATGTTTTTCTAGCAAAACTGTTACGCACCTGATTCAACCTTTGCGGATTCGATATACTCCTGTCCATTTACTTTCAGGCTTGGAGACGTGGTCACCTTCTTGTTGTTCATTGTAATTTCCAAGCCTTGCTGTACGTCAGCTGACATCTTTTTTAATGTAGTTTCTTTCTTTAACTCTGGGACTTTCATATCCATCGTTGCGATAACACTTCCTTCTCTCAGACGAGCATTCGTGAAAGAAGCTTCTGGGTACAAGCTATTGAAGGCATTCAAACATTCTTCTTTGGCTTCTTCTTCTCGGCCCTGTACAACATCCGCGTATTCAACGAGGAAAGTAACTTCAATTTCAGTAATTTCAGTAATGGCATTATTACAACGGGCAGTTGACTCTGCCATGCTAACCATTCTTTGTGGGGAGTATCCATTTGGCGCCTGCAGATGGACCCCATTTTCGAGCTCAAGATCGACTTTACCTGCATATGTTGGTGAACTCTTCCAAGTAAATAACGCAACAACAGATTTTTTCCGGTTTGTACTTGTTACTACCTGTATCACAGTTATTCCATACTTCTCGTCTGACTCGAAGTTTGATTGTGAAGCAAGTACAGTGTAGAAACCATCATCGCTGCTGTATTTAGCTTTCATCATACCCCCAAAACGGTTGGATGTTCCCTTTTTAGCAATTTTAATTCCAGTGTCGAAACTCGTTTGATCGAATTGAGTCTGAGTTGCCGATTTTAAATGCGCAATGTCAATGAATATAGACGTATCGACTGAAGACACGGCGGAACCATCTTTGTTTTTAAACTTGACCTTAAGTTCCAAACTACATTTTAGTGGGGAACTTTTGTGATCAGGAACACTTATCATCATGTCAGATATAAACTTTGCATGACCCAAAAAGATTTCTGACAAAAGCATTGCATCGCCCTCATCCACTTCTTTATTCCAGGTAACATCCATGATGGCTGTCTTTTCTTGTAATGCACTCATACTTTTTCCGATGGAATCCTTAAAACCAGTCGTAGAAGAAGATAAATAACCCTGAATAAATGCAACGTCTACGATATCAAGGATGCAGTCCGAATTAACATCACCTAAAATATTGCTGTTTATACACGAGCTAAACTGCTTGTTCGGCTTAACGGTAAGCTGCTTGTTCACTGTGGTGAAGGACGTCAAGCTGATATCAGGGATTCCGGTTAATTTAGATGCAAAAACTACACTTCCCACGTCAGATTTCAAACCATCTGTACTTAAAACAGGCCCAAACATCCGAATATTGTTATTAGTGAGTTCAAATGGAAGTCTTGTATCCATGGAAACGAGCTCGAGATGATTAGAGTTGAAAGTGAGCTTTATATCTAACGCGAAAAGGCCAGTATCACCTGGATTAACCCAAATAGGCATTGTCCATGTCTGACCTTTAGTCAGCGATGGAATAGCTGGGCCATTGCTTGCTCCAATATCCACTTCTCCTTCATCAGGCTCTGGATTGCAAAAGAACTCGAAGATGTTGCTAATGGTTGTATTTTGGATCGATGTTGCCGTGAGTGTTACTGGGTTGTTGTCGTTACTCAACAAGGTAACCTCACCTGATGGTAATGCAATTTGCGCAGCACTAGTACTGCTGAGGCCAAACGTAGCAAGTCCGCTATAATAAGAGAAATTGCCAATTTTCAATATAGAGTTATCATCCATTTTTAACTCTGCATATGGGTTCACTTTAGTTTTGCCTGAAACACCACTTAAAGTGACGTTCATTCCTTGAAGCCCAACTTTTAGGATTTCCTTAATAGCCAGTACCTCTGAGGAGACTGTTAGATTAACAATACCACTTTCGTATCCTTCAAAAGATGATGTGAATAATATGAATGCATTGATACCACTACTTGTCAGGGTAAAGACGTTTTTCGGCGAAGGACCGAACTCAAATGCGCCCGAGAAATCTGCTGCGTTAGTTATTACAATTGACGTGCTCTTCAAAGTTGATACATCTTGTAGATAGCCATCCGTTAAATTCACAAATGTCTGTAAAAGAAGTTGCTGGAATTTTCCCGAAACAATTTGCTTTAGTTCTGTGACCTCTGTAGATCCAGCACTACTTGGATAAGGCGCTACTTTCAAAACCAAATTGTTGATTCCAACAACTGATACATCGACCTCCACTGCGTAGATGTCCTTCACGTGAACGATAAGTTTACCCTGCCCAGTTCTACCTTCACTGTTGGCCTGTACATGTGGTACTCCTTTGACAATAGCAAACGTGAAGAGATTACGAGATTTAGTTGATGCATCTACAGTATACCTTGATGTTTCTTTAGAAATTATCTCTCGTTCATCTTTTTCGTCAACCACTACAATCTCTAATGGACTACTAGTTGGTATTCCCGCCAGTGATGCCGTACTACCAGTCGGAGAGATTCTTGGTCTAAGCATACGAACTTCGGCGAGGTAGTTACCACTGTCGTTGATATTCGTAACTCGTACGTCTACACGAGTCACAACTGATCGTCGGTCAGCCGCGTTGGGTGAATTATCCGTGATTGTTATCTCTAAGTGGTATAGTTTCGTGGTTTCATAGTCAAGCATTTTTGCCAGCTTAACTTTACCTGCAGGTGAAAGAAAATAGCTTGAATTAATTAAAGTCGCAATCGATCAACTAAATCTTAGTTTTAAGGAACATATTAATGAAAAATATATTCCTTAATTGTTTTTAATATTATTCTGAACTTTTATTTGCTTTTGTATAGGTTTTACCTAGATCTTTTGTTGTTGTTTTTTTCTAAGTGTTTCTTTAATTATAGTACAGCGGATATTTTGCCAAACGATCTGCGGAATATTTGGAAGTACAGTATTTACTATAAGCTGCAAAAACTGTCTGAACTAGAAACTAACAAGCTAAAGGCTTGTATTTCAAATAATCCCTTAAAGAGACCAATCTCTAAAACTATATTTTTATAAACGAAAAAATCTTTACTAAATGAAAATGTACAAGTGTAACGATCAAAAATTATCATAATGACAAAATTGTTTTTAATCCTAAATTCCAAAGCAACATTTTTCCTTGTAACAAAAATTATTTTGCTCAACTATCCCATTGTCATGTTATTACCTGTATTTGTGTCAATAGAGAACGTCCCGAGACTGTTGCCTTTTGTAATGGCGAATAACAGTTTTCCATCAGCAGCCGAATCGCTGTCAGTTGCGTTGATTTCAAACACGATACTGTGGACTGCAGTACTCTCACTTATCCTGATCAGATGGTAAGCATTATGCAAAAGGATAGGCGCATGCTCATTTACACCTTGGATCTCAATTGTAACGACAACAGATTTGTTTTGTGCGACGGGAGTCCCTTCATCAGTTGCTACGATGGTAAGACGGTACGTGTAGCCAACAGAGTGCGAAACGGTTTCCAAATCAAGTTTCTTGTTGACTCTTATTCTTCCCGTATTGGTCTCAAGAGTGAAAAACCCACGTTCATTTCCACTACTAATAGAGTATACTAACTGTGCGTTGGTTCCAGTATCTTCATCAGTAGCAAGCACTTGGACAACTTCTTCTCCCACTGCGGCTGTCTCGCTGATCTTTTGATAGTAGGAAGCTTTTGTGAAACTTGGGCTGTTGTCATTTACATCCGTTACCGAAATATGCACATTCATAGTGGCAAACTTGGCGTTTCCTCCGCTAGCCTTATCAGTTGCTTTAACTTCCAAGTGGTATGCTGCTAATGTCTCTCGATCAAGTTCACCATTAACAGTAATATTTCCGGACGTACTGTCAATGTCAAACTTTCTTCCCGTATTTCCTGAGATTATTTCATAGACCAGTTCTCCATCCAAACAGCAATCCAAGTCAGTTGCTGATGCTTGATAAATAAAAGAATCCACGGCAATGTTTTCTGGTATGGCAACATTATCGTCTCCTTTTGGAAAGGTGGGAGTGAATTCGTTTACGGATACAACTCTTAATATGACGGACACATTGGAGGACAAAATGGGATTGCCAGCATCTTGTGCTTTTATCGTAAAATTGTATGTCAGATCGTTTACATTCTCGACATCAAGATCAATTGTACCTGTTGAAATACAATAAGATAAACCAGAGAACTTAATTATACGTAACGCCGTTTTTACACAATTAAAAAAATACATTTTAATGGGATATTCGTCAGTACTAGTCTGCACTTGGTGAATAAATCTCCTCTACTCTCTTTTTACCGCGCTATAAAGACCCGAGGCTGAAAAATTATCAGAAAAGTGAACATTTGCCCTAAGCGAAATTCGAGGGCCCATGTGAATCATTGAGGACAATTTTCAGCCGAGGGCCTGTATATTTATTTTACGTTGCTCTTTCTAATGGCTGTGTCCCTGTTGTATTCGCTAATAATTGCTCAGCGAGCGAATATCACGTGATCGATTCTGACCAATAGCCTCGCGCGCTTTTACTTTAAAAGTATTGTTTAATTATAATATACTATATTTTTGGTATGAAAAGGGCGTTAAACCCCAGTCACTTTCTTGCCCTTCTATTAGGTAACCTGAAGCGTCCAACATACCTATCGAAAAAATTGATGTTGTTATAGGGATTATCAATTGTCTCCAACGTAAGCCCACGTGGGTTTTTTCAGAAACCTTAAAAAAGTGCTAGCTGTGAATTGCTATTAAACGGTTACTGAAATAACCTTGACTTCGAACACCTGTATACACCTGTACTTAATTAACATTTTTTCGCCAAAATTCTGTGCAATATGATCATACAATGTTTTGAAACAGAGTAAGTATTTTACAGACTGAGTTTGACAACCAGTTATACTCAAGCACTGGTCCCTAACCGCATTTGTGTACTCTGGGTAAACAAAGAACGTTTTTCCCATTCCAAAGAGGGCTGGCGTTATGAATAAAACAATTTCTGTTGGCAGTTGGTAATTTCAGTGTAGTAATGGCCACGTTTTGGGGTTAAATATTTGGGAACCGGTAGGAGAAAGAAAAATTACAACTCCAGCATTATACAAAGTTATGTCAGTGATGAAAACGTCGAAGTTATGGTAGATAATGAGGGTGCTCATAAACATTGCACAAATAGAATCTGCTGCTATTGTAATTAACGGGAACTGCATTTCCATAGTGGTATACTGTTCTATCTTTAGGCACTATCTGGTTTTGATAATGCACATCTGGTCATTTGAAAGTTTTTAACTTGTGGTAATGATAAATAGAATTGTCATCACTACGCGCGGCCAAATAATAAATTAACTGCCCTCTTTAAATCATTTCTTTTGGCGGGCGGTAATTGCGTTTGCATCCCGCACGTTTACCATTTGGCCGGCGAAAAGGAACGTTACGTTCAATAAAACGTTCAATATTTTAAACGAATTGGCCTTGCGTAGTAATGATAATGATAATCACATGTCGCAAATGATGCTATTCGGGCCACAAAAAAACTATCATGCCCTCCAGAATTGTCATGTTATTGTGCTATTATATCCCAAACTTACCATTCAGCAGTAGTTCGCCAGTAGTAGTGTTTAAAATCCACATGTCACTGTCAGTTGTGAGTGTATAGCTCACGAGCCCATTGCTACCAGCATCTGGATCATTGGCAAGGAAGGTGAATACAGTTGCTCCAACAGCTCTGTTTTCAGGCACTTCAAACACGTACTGAGCCTTTGAAAATGTAGGTGCATTGTCATTAAGATCAATCACTTTTACAGTCACTGTGAAAACGGAAAACTTGGCCCCCACAGCACCCTGGGAATCTTGTGCATGGATCACAAGTGTGAAAACTGGTGTTGTCTCGTAATCAAGGGCCGATGTTAAAGATAGCACCCCGGATGTTGAATTCAGAGTGAATTTGGAGCCAGTATTTCCTATAAAAAGAAATTAGAAAAAACATTCATAAAGATCGAAAGAAAGTAAAATAACATATTGTGTTTGTAAGAAAAAAGCATTACTTACTGAGCTCAATGTAACAGAGAAACGGTGTCAGATCAGTAATTGTACTGAAGCAATTTTTGCGGTTTAAGTAACTTAAAAAAAGTTTGCTGATTTCAACAAAATTTGCGCCCGTGACCTCTCAGTGCAAAGACGGTGCAGTGCTCTACCGACTGAACTAAGAAACTCTGTGTCTGCTGGAACTAGGCCATACATTGTGGCTCACTCTGTGCCTCTGAGGATGACAACAAAATTCTCCAGTTTTCTGTTTCATAATTATTTAAAATGCGTGAAACTCACTATAAAATTTTAAATAATATTTAGTCAGAATAAAGTGTAGTTTAGAAGAGATAATTTTATTCTGATTCTATTATTTCTTAAAAGCAAAAAAGGTTGTCAGAAACAACAAAAATAGTTCATCTTTTCCTTGTATACCTGAGACCAACTTGTACGATACATGGCCATGTTCTCCGTAATCACCGTCCGTAGCGTTGATATCAACAATTATTACTCCATCGCCCGGGCTAGTATTCTCTACGAATGTAAAGTTATATGTGTCTGCATGCTGAAGCTGGGGTGTAAACTCATTATCGGCAGCTATGGTAATGTTCACTTGCACAGATGTATTGAAAGACATTGGAGTTCCCAGGTCACGTGCATTTATAACAAGATGATGTTCCAAGACTGGAAGCGGTACTTGTTCCATATCCAAAGATTTGTTCACTTTTAGGTCTCCTGTTATGGAATCGATGGTAAAGTAGCCTTCATCGTTATCTGTGATGATGGTATATCGCAACTCACTGTTGGTACCTGAATCAGCATCAAGGGCACCTATTCTTGACGCAATGTCTCCTACGTTTTTGCTCTCGGCAACTGACAAAGCAATATTTGGAGCACCTGCAAACACGGGTGCATTGTCGTTAATATCCGTTACGATGACAAGCAAACTCCCATCAGTGTATCGAACCTTTTCAGGCACAGCGCCATCACTAGCTCGTATAACAAGTGAAAAGGCGGCCGTTGTTTCACGATCCAATGAGGCAATGGTTTTAACAACCCCAGATGTAATGTTGATGGCGAACTTGTCTCCAGTGTTGCCACCAACAATGGAGTAAGAGACATCTCCCTGAGGACCAGAATCTTTGTCGCTGGCTGTGACGGTAGCGATATATGAACCAACTGCTAGATCTTCGGGATAGGAGGCATTGTAATTACCACTTACCGGATCAAATATTGGTGAGTGGTCGTTTACGTAGTGGACTTCAAATGGTGCTGTTCGTACCTGGGGAGATAAAAGGTATATGTATACTGCAGCATCCTACAGGTATTCTTCTTAATAAGCATAAAAAATGAAGATAAAACCAAAGATTGAATAAGTTTTTCAGCTTGGATAAATACTGTGAAAGAATTATTCTTGTTGTCATAAGCTTCTTTTTCTCAGAAGAAAAAATCTTCTGAGTTCCTAACGGGAATTGAACCCATGACCCTCTGATTACCAGTCAGACACTCTACCCACTGAGCTACAGGAACTCACGTGGGGAACGGGTCACTTAACTTGGTTCTATAGATGGAACACCGGGTATATGTCCTGCTAACTGCTAGGCTCAATATATTCATATAGTGAATTAATAAATGTTGAGTAAGTTTTTCCATCTACAGTAAGTAACGAGTTCCATCTACAGAACAAAGTTAAGTAACCCGTTTCCCACGTGAGTTCCTGTAGCTCAGTGGGTAGAGCGTCTGATCGGTAATCAGAGGGTCATGGGTTCGATTCCCGTTAGGGACTCAGAAGTTTTTTTCTTCTGAGAAAAAAAGAAGCTTGTGATAACAAGAATAATTATTTTACAGTATTTATTCAAGCTGAAAAACTTTCACATCATTTATTAATTCACCATATGGATATATTGAGCCTAGCAGTTAGCAGGACATATACCCGCGGTGTTCCATCTACAGAACCAAGTTAAGTGATCAGTTTCCCACGTGAGTTCCTGTTGCTCAGTGGGTAGAGCGTCTGACCGGTAATCAGAGGGTCATGGATTCGACTCCCGTTAAGGACTCAGAAGATTTTTTCTTCTGAGAAAAAGAAGTTTGTGACAACAAGAATCATTCTTTCACATAAAAGTAAAGATTTAAGATTGTTTTATTTAACGTCGGGAAGTTCCGTCAGGTCATAGATCGGATATCAGTGGAAGCCGAAGATCTGCCCTTTACCCTCGCTTTGTCAGTGCTCTGTTTCACGAATCAGATTAAAGTTGAAACAAACGTTGGAGTTACTGACAAACAAACTGGGTACCTCTAGCACAGAAAGACAGCAGTCTGCCGAACTATGCTACGATTTCTCCTACAAAACATATTCATTATTTAGTGTTGGTAAAATCCATTTTCACGTTCCATAATACTAACTGTAGCAAACGGAAGAATGTAGGTCGTGTTCAAGCTCTCAAAATCAATTTTTTTTTTCAAATGTGTTTCGAATAGTTAATCTGGCTGTCAAAGACTGACTTTGGAATAGGTGTGTGTTTTTAACAAAAAAAACCCTTACAAATTAGTAATAACTGATTAGTATAGGTAATCACACGACTTCGAGTTCAATTTGGAAATAATTTGCACGAGTCGGTTTTTCAAAAGGTATCAAAATTGCCTGAGCACGTAGGGCGAAAGCAATTTGAGCTTTTTGAAAAACACATGAGTCTTTTTAATAACATACATAACAAAATTATAGAGCAAGTTCCGTTGTGGACACCAGCAAAACTCTGCCGGCAAAATAAAAATATTTGAACTTTGAACTTTGGACTTTGAACTTTGCGGTCACGCCACCAAAACAAATGATTTGATTCGTTTTTACCAAACTCTGTTGTTTATAAGCCAATCAAAAGCGACAATTCTGTGACTAAATTGCACCGAATTAACTATTTTTGCACTGAATTAAATCTTTTTTGCACTGTGTTTACAAAAAACTGCACTACTCTCAGCCAATCAGAATCGAGTAATTTTGTTATGTGTGTATAATTGCGTTCGACAAAGGAGAACGCATACTAATCATGTCGTTGCTCGCGGGCTCAGGCTTGATGCTATCCCTTTTTGAGAGTTTTCGTACGGCTGGCCGGCTGGCTGGCTGGCTATCCTGAAATGCCTCGACTTCATGCAACCGTGGCAACTTGATGACTAATGTTCTGTTCCTTTTTCGCGAACTACAAAACATGCCAAGTTTCTTCAATTTTAACTTTTTTCTTTTGGAATTCAAGACCAAATAATTTAAATAAACAATCAAAAATAGGAAAAGAAGGAAATGTTTATTAGCCTTTGGTTTGCAAAAGAAAAATAATAACAAAGAAAGCTTCCGAGTGGCGCAGCTGGAACCGAATTTGTATCGATAGCTACAAAACATTCAATTTATTGGCCAGAATATACGAAAATCTTTTTTGTCTTAATGGATTTTTGGGTCTTTTAAACATTAAAGGAGTAAGAACTAATGGTGAAAAAAATAAAAAAATGTTTTTCTCTCTTTCGAAAAGATTTTTTTAGCGAGAAAAAAAACGATCGAATGTGCCGGGCGAGGATCGAACTCAGGACGAGGCGTTCTTGTCAACTTTTTATGACGAATTATTGAGTAAAGCATTATTATTGTTTAACTTATTATTTAATAATTAT
>JAOEJH020185531.1:0-20892 GCA_025448215.2 Palythoa grandis
ATCAACTACATTGCGTATGCTTAAAATCTCATTCAAACACTCTCTGGCAATTTCGCATAGCTATAGAACATCACAATGTTTAATCGGTAAAAAAAACATCTAAATAAATGGAACAACCCATCTGAGACAATTCTCCGTGTGTATCAAATTAATTAGTTCAGTGAAAATAATTTATTCATTGCGTTACTTAAATTTTTCCGTTGCAAATGAATGTTTTAATCTTAGTTTCCTAAAGATGGACCAGGGTACACCTTCAGTATGGATATATCGGCCACTTGTTGAAAATAACATGTGATGAGTCAGTTTGCCCTCAGCGGCAGTAGGTGGGTACGCATGCGCATTATCGAGTGTTTCATGGAAATAAAAACGACTCATCGAGACACGCACGGAAGACAGAACAAATGTCGGGGGTGTCGAAGTTGATATGGAGAACTGATTGACCATTTGTGTACGTATGTGCAGATGAACGAAACGAGACCACAGTGCGGCCAAACTAAGTTCAGTTCTGGCACGCGGTGAACTTCGTTCTCTCAGCAATACGTACACGGTCTAAAGGTTTCACTCTTCAGTCTTCCGAGGCAGGGCTGGCGCTACGCCTCGACCCCTACAACATAAATGTGTAATTGAAATGGTTAAACATGCAAGAGTCATTTAACTTAACGCTAGTTGTGCCTGCTAGCACTACACTGTTACTTTGTTTAGCTCTAATAACTCGTCTACACGAGAGATAAAGCAAAAACGGTTGTTTTTGATGTCTTTAAAGTTTGTTTTTGGTCACTTTACACACGTGAGCTTTCAGTCAATAAAATTTATATTTGGTTACAGACGTTTTCATAAAGAATGACTAATAATTCTGAAATGTCTGTTGATGTAAATAAAAACATGTTCCGTCAGTCGCGTGCAAAAGCAGGTTTTCGTTTGGAAGATTTCAATTCAGGATTGAGGCACATCTTCAACCGAGAAACTTGTAAATGAAAGACACAAGTCACTGAATGTTTGTTCGTTTCCGCTAGTAGCACAACACTATCACTGTAGTTACCAAAGAATGTGTGCATAAAGCTCATAAAAGAAAAGTCATAATACAAGTTTTCATTTTTATGAAAGAGAGCTCAGAGGATCGATATAAATAGAAGTGAGCAGCAATTTTTTTCAAGGACAAAATGCAGTATAAAGGTTTATATGAAAACAGCAAATAGTAAAAATAGGAAGCGGCTGCCAAAAAGGACGCGGGCGGGGACGAGAAACAACTATTTTTTTACTTGGCCTAAATGTTAAAAGTTTTAAAAGAAAGACAAAACAATTTCATCAAAAATAAATATACCAAATGAGAAACACCGAAATTTGACTCGGAGCGGAAGGAAAATGTTTGCTGTTTCGAATTAAAAAAAACGAAATTATCGTCGAACCGTCAAATTTCCTGAAACTTTCTGTACATTGTACGAGATGGTAATCCAGCCATCATTGTTCATTGTGGCCCAAATCATTTGCATAGCCATTAAATGGAACATGACTCATTATTTGCTTTATTTCATGTCAACAAGTTTTTTTAATTAAAATTCGTGTCCCCGATAATAAAAAAACCTGGCGGGACTCCGCGTGATTCAATGTACAAATTTACTTTACTTGGCCATTGTTCATCGTGTGTAAAACAGTCATTCGTAAACCTACATAATTAAGTGTCTAAGTTAGAATAAGTTATTTTAAAAAACCACTGACACTGTTTACATTGTACTGTTTGAAAGGTTTCTGCGAATATTCAAAGAACTTAAGAATAAGAACTTCAACAAAATGACGTGTGTATGGGATCATAGACTATAAATTGTTATATAAATGGAGATGGTTATTAAATTATGCTAAAATCCTAAACAATTTTTACTATCCGACTTAAAATAATTGAAAACGTTTCGATTTTGTATTGGTCCAACAACTGGTTTTCTTTTTATATTATAAAACATAACGAATGTCACGATACCAAGTTTTGAAAGCTTTTAGAAATCTAACAACAAGGATGCTTATTTTTCCATATACAGTTTATGAAAAGAGGTCATGTGACATGATTCGTTGGAATTGTGTTTTTGCAGCGAGTTGGTTCGACCAGTTTTTGTTCGCGTGAAATGGATGCCAGACTATAGTGACTCATTATAGATTATACATGATAAATCAGAAAGGGTTTCCGTTTCGACTACCGGTTCATTGTTTCTTTAATTTCATACAAAAACCAAATCTTAAAACAGTCTCCACCTAGTACCTCTCCTTTACAAAGCTTTTTGTGCTCAGTCAAATATTTTTGTTTTCTTCGATAGAGCAGCAAGTTTGTCGTCACGATGCTACTTATTTTCGCTTACATATCGCGGTTTCTATTTACACGAAAAGTTGTTTCCATCCATGATACTACGTTAGTTACACGCAGCAAACGACTTCGACTATACAGACATGGCGACATTGCCTAGTGTTTCTGCAGAGTCAATGGTATTCTGTCTGAATTGACATCAAGTCTGTCTATATCTACTGATAAACGCTTTAAACAAAGATGTCCGCTAAGTTTTAGCCGATTACGACTTCAAAATATGGAAGAGTATCGATTAGTCTTATTTCGCCGCGATCTAGTGTAGGACTGATTATTTCTAAGCCAAGGAGAAGATTCTGAGACCTGACGACCAAATGATGAACGACTACCAGACCCGACGCCGCTACTACCACCACGTTTGGCCCTCTGCAACGCCTTCTCTGCACTTTCGGCGCGTTCTTCGGCCGCCTCCAACTCGTCCAAAGCTCTTTTGTACTTGCTCAGGTTGCTAGCTGCAAGTCCTTCCTGTTTGAAAATATACCAAAAAAACACATGTCACCACCACAAATCGATTTTCCAATGTTATCTAAGACAGCAAATTTAAAACTGAAGTTGGTCAAACCTCGCAAGGCCTACAAAATTACCACTTTTCAACAATGATTTAGCCACTGGTTAGAATTGGAGTTACAAGTCGACCAACCAACCAAAAAAAATGAAAAAAGTACCGCTTCATCCATCTGCACACGCATCTTCTTGATCTTGTTGTTGAGCCTGTCTGTTTGTTCCTGCAAACGCTGAATATTCTTTGCATCTTCGTCTCCCTGGAAAGCAATTTCCTTCAGCCTCCTCTCAGATTTCTTGCCGGCTTTCTGGAACTCGTTGCTTCGACGAACCTCTGCATCAAGGTCGCGCTCCAAGTCCTTGATCTTAAAGGAAAGCACAGACAAGGACGTTAGAATGATACTCTTCGTATTTTATCTCCGCGGAGCAACTGAGTACACACACCCGAGGCACACACTCATTGCCTTTAGTTGGACTTGTGATAAAAAAAAGTAGCGGCAAAAAGCGTTCAACACCGACAAATGACACTTGTGCAACTTCAGTAAACAGCCAATTACAAGAAAAATGGCTGGTTTAATGATATACTATCCTGGTAAGATAGGAGATATCTCAATAATTTGTATACTACACTGTCTATAGGACCAATTTTAACAAGAACATGGTGGTGAAAATTGCCAAATTTTAGGAACATGCAAAGAACGTATTCGACATGGACAAAAGGTGAAGAACGCCTATTTTGCATACTGTTTCAGTTTCAGTTTATTATTTGCCCGTGCTTTACGTTTGACATTATTAGAAACAATATAAATTGAATTATACAGTTATGAAAGAAACAAATTTTATAGTATAGTTTATGAAGGCACTAGGCGAGGAAGCTCATAAAGAAACCACGAAGGCTTATTTAAACTATGGCTTCCTCGGAAACTTGAAAAATTGATTTATTTACGCACGGATATATCAGAATTATGATTTTGATTTTGGGTTTATAAAAGTAAAGCAAGCAAATGAAAACAAATGCACATGCAGACTTAAACAGGGAAATATTTGTTAAATTTCGAATTTCTGATTTTAATGAATTAAAAACTTTAGGTCCTTGAAAACGGAATGCAAATTGCCTAATATTTGTTCGACATGGAAACATATAAAAAGAGTTGGCATTTCTTGTATTGTATGAATGAAAAATGTAAATAATTTATTTCATCTCGAAAACTTGTAAAGGAAAATTAAAATTTTTGCAGGAGCCCATTACTAGCTAGCATCGTCTGTATGGTTTGTGCACAGTCCCCAACGCGGTAGTACAAGTAGTTAATTTCATAAACACATTTTTCCCACAAAATTGCATTGTTTTCATGTATAAGGTGACGTCACTTTTTTCATTGGCTGGAAAGACGAGCGAATCGAAAGCTAAAACCAACTTTGAGTGTCACTGCGTTGGGATTGAGGAATCGGGGAAAATGAAGGCATCAATTTTTGTCGTCGTTCTCCTTTACCTTGCCTTCCAATTTCTTTATCTGATTCTTCAGAACCTTTCCACCCTGTGCCTCCAACTCTTCAAGTTTAACTTCCAGCTCCTTAGCACGGCGATCGGACAGCAGTCTGTTGCGGTCAGCAGCTGCAGCTTGATCTTGGGCTGACTGAAGTTCGGCTTGCAGGCGCGAAACCTAAATGGGAGGAATCATTTCAGCCCGCAAGTACTTGCAAAAAGAAAAAAGGAAAATTGTAAACAAAACAGTCAAACTAGACAGTTACGAAACGCCCAGAAATTATAAAACTAATACTACAAAGAAACAAACCTCTCCCAAGGTACGTTTACATTTCTCATCTGCATTTCTGGCCTCGGTTTCGAAGTCTTCCATTTCCTCCTGTATGGAAACACACTTTAGAATGAAATCACAAAAGGGCTGATGTGGGTATCTTCCAACTGAAAATTAAACTTGCCCAAATATTACAAAAAATAAAACCAAGGGACCTTGCAAAAATGTATGGATCTTAAGTCGTTTTTGCAATAACAATTAATTAATAATCAATTAATAATTAACTATAAAAATGTTCAATGGAGCATATGTTAAAGAGGAAGGGGTGGAAAAATCATAAGGTAAAACAACAAAGTTAAAGAGCACGGCTTGCGAGACTAAAAGGAAACAACGTGCTTGTAATGAACAAGGCAAACACCAGAAAATTACGATTAAACATAGAGCTAATGCACCTACCAGTGGCCTTGACACCCCCGGGCTATTGTTGAGTTTGGCGCTCGAAATCTTCCCGGGGAGTTGGGGCATTAGCTTGTTTTTGTCATTGTCACTAAAAAACCTCGGGCGCATACCTACGGGCAATGTTCATTTAGGTCATCGGTCATACTTGCCAAAGTTATTCCTTCGCTCGAAATCTGCAGCAGCTGCACGTGGTTTTAATCTTTGTAGTGAGAAAGTTTGAAAATATGCCACTGTTTAAACTATGAGATAAGACAACAAACAAAAGAAAGACTGGCGCCAACGATTGAGCAAGTGATTTTATTAATTAATGATAATATATGCTTTAGTATTTTATATAGTTTTGGCTGTGCTTTGGTGGCAATCCGTTGCGCGGAATACACGCGTTTGACCGGTTACCAATTCAACGTCAAATTTTTCAGCTCCAACGTTTCTCGCGATCGTTTAGCCGGACCCTGCTTTTTACCCACCCCGGGGGAGGGGCAATAGTCATCTTTGGTGAAAAAATGTTGCCCCGGACCCCCGGGCTTTCGACTTCTTTTTTGGATGCAACTTGTGGACAATCCCCGGGGGGGGGGTGCCGGCACGCCGCTGGTAGGTGCATAAATATGCATGGTAAAAAGGACAAAACGACAAAAAAAGAATGGGAAAGAACGCTCAAGGCATACAGAAGGGGAAAACGAGAAATGATAATTTTGCAAAAGCCAGTCTAAGAGAATGCGAGGGAAAATAAAAATAAAAATCCAATTTAAAATCTAGTTCATTGTGGGTCAAGAAAGAGAAGACATGACAAAGGCGAGTTATACCGACCTGTAGCGTGTGAACCTGTCCGTCGAGTTTGCGTTTCGCTTGAGTAAGACTGTTCACCTGTGTCGTCAGTTCAGCGATGCGATCAGCTGACTCGCTACGTTCAGCTTCGGCGGTCTTGCGGGCACGCTCGGCCTACAGTTAAGAAAGAGAGAGACTTCAGTAAAATGCGGCATGAATACCGCCGACTTCTTGAATGTTGTTTTTGACCAAATTTGTGTTATTTACGGATCATTTGTGTATAGGTTTCTCTTAAGACCTGCCCTTATGTTCCGACGTTAACCTACGTGAGACGTTTTTAGGCCCTACGTACGTCGGATGTACAGCTGGAGTTGACCGAGTTGCACCGTCAGGACGTTAACGGGCCTGACGTTCACGTAAAATGTCAGTTTAACATATTCATGGTTTTCATTTTGTATGTTGACAAGTCATTTCAGATTCGTAGTTCAGGAGCCGGGAGCTAGTGGCATAAGACCTGTTAGAAACTGGTTTTCAGTTTTCGCCTCATTAGATGTACCCTTTTGGCCTTTATTTTGTTTACCATATACAGGAATTCATTTCCTGTATTGCGTACAGCTCGCGTTCATCTATTTTATTTTTTTTATTTTATTTAGCTTTATCCCCGAAGGGAAAGGGACACTGCAACAGGTTTCCCCAATTACTGCAGGCCCGTTATTGTCTATTTTTATGAGGGAGGAAAACCGGAGTACCCGGAGAAAAACCCTCGGAGTGAGATAGAGATCAACAAATCTCAGCCCACATGCGAGTCCAGGATTCGATCCCGGGTCGTAGAGGTGGGAGGCGCGACTGATGACCGCTACGCCAACCTGACTCTAGGAAATCTAGAGGAATTGAATGGGCACGACATACGCCGTGCGTCTTGCATGTGGGAGATAAACGCCATGGGAGGCATTTTGAAACTTGTGAAAAGTCAATGAAGCCGATAGAAATCATCTTACGATTTACCCCAACCAGTTTAGATGAAGGCTATACTTTTGCCCACGCCCAAGCATTTCGCGCCGGACTGAATGTAGTTTGACGTTAGGTCTTAATCACCTTGTCGACAAAAAATGTTTTGTTTATCATGAATGCTCTTCTGCTGTAACTTAGGAACACCAAAGAGATGTTGAAAGATCTATTCTTTCTTCTCCAATGATTGGGAATGTTTGTTAGGTTTTAACTTGTAATTATTTTCTCAAATCAGAGAGTTGAAGGAAAGACTGCTGACCTGCTCGTGGGCTCCTCTTGTGTTCTCCAGTTCTGAGTTGAGATCATTAGCGCGGCGCTCAGCCTTTGCTGCAGCATCCCGGACATCATCACGACTTCGCTGCTCGTCTTCAACCATCTGCTGCAACTCCTTCATCTGTGCCTGCAGTTTCTTGATGGTCTTTTGATATTCTACGTTAGCCTGGAAGCATCATCAAATATTACTCCGTTAGCTGGACAATTACAGACAGTCAGGAAAACACGTATAAGTCAACAAAATCTAAAATATGCTTGGCTGGCCTGGAATTTTTTTTTTTAAACACTAGCTAATATGGCATGAAATAGGGAATAACGTACGTGGAGAGAAAAATAATTAATTGTTAAGTAAGATAAATGTTTTGCCTTTATCTCTAACACAATTTCCCGTATTTCTTCCTTCATTCCCAACGCGCCTGAAAATCCTTCCTTATCATCTTCATACCATTACTGATCGTTCGTTTATTATTGTATTGTTTCTTAGAGAACATCAACAGAAATATTCCATGTTCCTCTCGGAATGCTCCACATACCTTCGCGGCGTTGTCAAGTTGTCCCTCAAGATCGTTGACTGCTCCTTCGGCCTTCTTCCTCAGTCTCAGGTGCTCGTTCTTGGCTTTGCTTTCGGCCTCCAGTGTCGCCTGCAGGCTCTCCAGCTGACGGTTGTGATTCTTCCTGTAAACAACACAACAAAGCTCAGTCAGATTTACTTGCCCGTGAGAAGTTAGTTAGAAGGAACGAGAGAAAATCACAAATGCACTTAAGAAAGACACAGGGCAGTTAAAACAAGTTTGTGTAAACAAATTTGACTGGCTAGAAAAAAAATGTATATGGTTTGAACCAGTTAGAAAATATACTCGATTTTCAAATTGTTAAACTCATTGCTAATTAGGGAGGGGAAAGTGAAAGCATTTAACCTTGTTCCTTCCAGTTCCTCGTCCTTCTCAGCCAACTTGCGGTCGCTTTCTTGTTTCGTCTGGGTGACTTCCAACTGCAGCTTGACAACTTTGCCTTCCTCAGATTCCAGAGCAGCTTCCAGTTCCTCAAGAGCCATCTGAAGCTCGTCTCTCTCAATTTCCAATTTCTTCTTCATCTTTTCTGTCTCAATGGAGGATCTCCCGCCCTCCCCAAGTTGTTCGGTCAAATCAGCAATTTCACCTGTAAGGTACGTAAGGAAAGAGAGGATGAAAGGCTTATTCAAACAGGAATGAATCGCTTGTGCAAATAAATAACAGTTAAAAAGAACAAATAACTTTTAAATCACTAATACTAACGGCGACGTTAATGATAGTGATGATAATGATGATGAAGGTGATGATGATGAAGATGATGATGAAGATGATGATGATGATGATGAAGATGATGATGAAGATGATGATGATGATGAAGATGAAGATGATGATGACGATGATGAAGATGATGATGATGAAGATGATGATGCCTGACGACGATGATGATAATTTTATCAATGGTTCAAATATGTGGATTTGACGATGCATTAAAAACGGAGTACTAACAGAGAATTTCTCGAAACTAAATTGAAGATCGACATAGCTCACGTGCAAAGCTTAGGATTTGATTACGGGTGGAACTGGTCAGAGGCTTGGCTGATGACAACAATGCCAACCTGCCCCACCTTAACAAGGGAAATCGATTCTCACAAACTAAGAAACAGAACGTATCTCGATGCTCAATAAAAAGCTAATCAGTAGTGAATGTTAAACACGGGCAGAAAAAGAAAAAAACAGAAAAAACTCTATATACCTTGGAGGCTCTTGTTATCTCTCTTGAGTTTCTCATTAGATTCACCGGCCTCTTCCAGCGCTGCCCTCAACTTGTAAACCTGTTATACAGCCAGTGGTATATTGGTAATCACTGCATACATTGAATAACACTAGATATACAGCCTGGTTAAATCAAATGACTATGTCAAACCTCAGTAGAAGAATTTCTGGCTTCCTTCTGTGACGCCTCCAACTCGGCCTGCAGCTCATCAATTCGGCCTTTCCACTCACTGATCTGCTGATCGATCTTCTTCTGTTTCTTTTCAAGATTTGACCGCTCATTGTTAACCTGCAGAACGGTTTAAGCGAGTTTACTTCATAATAAATAACTTACACCTATAATCTTAAAACAACTGAACAAGAACAACAATGGTAAAGTACCCAACTATAGTTAAATAGAAATGTTTATGGTTTGATACGATCAGAAATAATGTCAGCAATTAAAAAATTTCAATTTCCTACTAGAAAGTGTAAAAACTGTTCAAATATTGTCTCTAGAAATTTTTTTGATTTATCAATTTGACATTAAAGGAAACGCCTTCACGGTTCCGGAAAAGTTGTGATTTCTGTTCACTGCTTCGGTTGAAAGCCTGATGGCCTACATTGCTCAGAAGAATACCTTTTTGATTTCCAATATCTAACTTTTCTCCAATCCTAATCAACATGGACTGTTAATGAATGTAGCTCTTTCAATAACAGTTCACAAAACAAGCATTCTTAGTATTACAAGGATAGTTACTAATTACCCTTTCCAAGTCTAGCACTGCGTCCTCCAGTTCACCATTCAACCGGTTCTTTGCTTTCTCCGCATTGCTAGCTCGCACCTGGAATTGACCTAGCAGCTCCTCGCTCTCAACAAGCTTGGCTGTGAGTTTTCGCCTATTGGTCGGAGATAGGTTAAAATAACGGGCTTACTTGCTACAGTATAATTTTTGGTATTGGGGCTTAATTATACTTAAGTAGGTTAGATTCTATATGATCTGAGGCATATCACTACTAAGTGATGTGCTTCTGATATGATATATAAGAATTGAGTTTGGGAGTCAGGTTGACGCAGCAAAATAGACACCAGCGTCTGGCTGTTGTAAGCGCCACCAATTGGTCAGTATAAACTTTATATCTGTAACCCTCGCTGTAAAAAATTGCTTAAGGCCCATGCAAACGAACGCAACATTGTTGGCCAACAACACGCAGGGCCGGGGGAAGCTCTGGATAAGTGGGCGGCTGTCCTGGCATTAACGAATGCCATTTTCAGTAGAGTTTATCGCACCTTGTTTGTTTGCCACACAGTTTTATTAAAGTTTTCATGAAATATATTTGGCCAAAAAAAGTGGGGCGGCCAACCGCCGTATCTCCGCCGGCCATGACACGCAAGATTGTTGGGCCCAACATATTGCGTCCGTTTAATATGCATGACATGTTGGCACCTGTTGCAAGTTGTTGTGACTTGTTGGATGTTGTTGCGATTAGTTTGAAACCGGTCAAACTTTGGGCGCAACAAGTGCCAACATTTCTTTTGTTATGTGACCGGCGAAGCGTAACCCCAACATGTTGCGCCCGTTTGTATGGAGCTCACAACAATGTTGGGAGTTGTTGCGTCGGTTTGTATGGAGCTCACAACAGTGTTGGGAAATGTTGCGTCGGTTTGTAAGGGCATTACTATCCCAGAATGCATCGCTTCTATACCCGATCGCTAACAATGTTGGCACTTGTTGCGATCGTTTGCATGGGCCTTTATCATGCACCGTGGACATGATCGCAAAACATTGGAATTGTGCGAGATTTGAGTGCATAAATAAGTACACCAAAGAACAATAATTTTCCCCAAGTATTTTTTTTATCGTTATTAATAAAGAAGTTCACTCTTGGAACAGAACTCTCTTTCGTATTTGGGAAGGGGTAAAAATTGAATATTTCGGTTACTCGCAGAATTTTTAAAATGCGGAATGAAAAAGCTGTTTGGAGACTTAACGTAATATGTAAATACAATATTTTCCACTCACTTGGCGTCTTCAAGTTCTTCCACTTTTCCCAGAGCCTCCTGCTCGTATCGCGACTTCCACTGTTGTAGCTCAGCATTGGCACGAGAGAGCTGCTTCTGCACGTCTGCTTTGCCGTCCTCTGCCTCTTCTAACTGCTCTTGAATTGCGTCTAATTCAGCTTCTAAGTTTCGAAGTTTATTAAGTGCGTCGGCCTTCCCCTAAGATTCAGCAAAATTTATCACAACATAATTAGAAAAATAACATCAATACAAGGCTGAAGAACAATTGTCACCGTCACTATCATCACGATCATTATCAACCTGAACATCAACATTATCATTGCACATACTAAAATATCTTTTGTGAATTTCAACCCAAAATAATTTCCTCAGCTAGAGTTTATTACTCTATTATTTGCATATTTAAAGAAGACAACTAATACTTAAAGATTAAATATAAATTTACACTTTCCAACGTCAGTACTAGTTAATACAAAGGCGTTAAAACACTGTTTCTCAATCCAGATGGAACTTTTGCAATAATTTTGTTTTCCAATAATCTGATATTTTAGCAAGTATTTTCTATTAAAGATTTTAGGTTTACGATAAAGAATGACAGTTTAGACGTAAAACTTGAATTTATTTCTGCAAACCTTTGATTCGTCGTCCAAACTCTTTTTAGCTTCGTCCAGTTGCTGCTCCAGCGCCCTCTTTGCTTTGCTCAACTGGTTAACTTTTGATTCCGCCTCCTCAAGACCGCGAGAAACCTCGGCATTTTCTTGACCAAAGCGCGACTTTACAACTTCAAGCTCTGCGACGTGTTTGCGAAGATCTTCATTTTGTGCTCTGGCTTCTGCGAGTTCATCCGATAGGGCGCGGTTGTTTTTGTCCGATTGGGCCTAAGATTTAGTAAAGTTAAAGGAAAACTGTTTAGTCGAAAACTTAGAATAAAAAATTCCAAGAGATGTTTAACTATGGATGCAGAGATGGAAAGTAAAAACATACGAAAAAAAAATTATGAAAAAGAAAATAACATACTTTTTGTTTCTGAAGCATTTCAAGGCTGACCGCGAGATCGTCTCCCTCATTCTGAAGGGCGTTTCGCTCCTTTTCGATTCTGTTTTAAAAAATAAACATAAAACAATGTTAAAGAGAAACTGATAATGAGGCTGTCTAAAAATGCGATATAAAATTTCCAGTTTTTTATATTATCAAGGATGAATCTTGGTTCGATTACTTTCTATTCTATGCGTGCGTTGCCACAGCTAAAGAAGCAGTTTATCTCACTTGGATTTCGTTTTTTTCAGAGCATCAATTTCCTCTTGCATCTCTGTCAGTGCAGCCTGTTGCTTGGCTCTCATACTCGACACTGTCTGCTCGTGTTGCATCGCTTGCTCCTCGATATCTTTCCGGAGTTTGGCCATATCGATCTCTCGTTTTTTGTTCAGATCCATCTGTTGGCGGCGAAGAAAAACAGGTAAAAATCTTTGGTGGCGGCCTGATTCAATATTGCGGTCAGTTTGCTGTAAGGCTAATCACGCATTTTAAACAAAGATCTCTGCCTTCTGACCACAAGGTCCCAAATTCAAACCCCGGCCCTGCCGAGTGTTGAACATTTATTTTGTGTGACCTTCTTTTCCGCCAAAGTTGACTCAGCTTTCCATCCTCACGGGGTCGGTAAGATGAGTACCAGCTTCTGCTGGGGGCTTACCTGCGATGGACTAGTGTCCCGTCCAGGGGGAGTCAATGACTCTCATCCGCTTAACACTACAGAAACCTGAGATAAGCGCCCGCTCCAATGGGCTACTTAGGCTCGTAAAAGGATTTAGCTTTAAACTGAAATAAGCAGCCCACAGATAAACAGAGTTGCTTCGGGTTATAATTAGAGATTTAAGAAACAGCCAAACAAATACATCAATTAAAGGGAAACTTGTGATGGACATAGCGGCAGTGAAAGTGTTCGTGTTACCGTTGAGGCGGACTTGGCCGTGGGCGGCGCCCGAGCGAGAATGTGTCGATTCATTGTTTCACGAGTGTATGAGCAGGGGTGAATGTAAAAAAACAAGGAATTCTGTATGTTTGTGATTCATCCAAAATGGAACTAACCTGGGCTTGGGTAGCCCCGCCTTGCTCTTCCAGCCTCTCTCCCAGGTCCTCTAGTTCTCTCTCCAGCTCGGCCCGGGCTTTCTCTGACTGTAAGTGCATTTAAGAGTAGAAATTTATTTTCAATACGAAAAAGTTAGTTCTCAGTTTATCTTAACTGTATCCAGTTTTGAACAAATGAACCAAATAAAACCCAGGGAGCTAATATTTTTATATCACTATTCAAAAAACTAAGCTCCAGGTAAAAAAACCCAACAGGATTAGAATCATTTTTATTTTATTACACTTAATAAACATCCTTGGAATGCGTTTTAAGTCTTAAATTTACTTATCAAATTGCTTCTTCCTCCGTATCTCTTTAGCTTTGGTAAAGTTTATGGCCTCATAAAAGCGCTAATTGCTCGCTGAAAGTACCATAAAGAAAACCGGAAACACATTAAGCTGAATATGACAATGTCTGGTTATTTTTAATGTTGTTGCTACTCAAAAATCAACGAAAATGTCTGGAAAGTTTTGAGCTTTTAAAAAATCATGGATGCCACAGATTCTTGTTGAAGTTTAACAAAAGCAATGTCTGACAAATACAAAATAGTTTTTATTTTACTTAATACCCCTTTGCTTTTCATGCCATTTAATATGTAACGTATTGATTTAAATCAGTTCAAGGTTGAATTAGTGATTTGGAAATCGCGTACTGAAGGTTAAAGATATGGATCATTTATTACTTTAGGGATCAGATGAAAAGCGACCTCATGATTGTAATGAAAGCAGAAAAGATAATTGACAGGTTGTCGCTTAAAACCCGAAAAATGACAAGCTTTCATAGCGTGATCAGTGGTGCGAAACTCTACAAAGCTGCTTGCTGAAGACAAAACAAACAAATCGCTTCCATTGGATCGCGCCATGCATTCTTTATGACTGAAGGACTTTCCGGCCTGTCAGCCTCATCTGTAAGTTTTCTGTGATCTTTTGCTCGAGTTTCAAAGTAAAGACGCTTATAGTAAAGGGACAGATTTGGGTCGTTAATTGGCCACGGTGTTTAGTTTCTCTTTATGTTAAAAGCTGTTTGAATTAATTAATAGAACTAATTGTGAGAATGCATTGTTATTTATTCGATTAAACTCTCGATTTTGAATTTAAAAACAGGGCATTAATTCGGATATGCATCCTTGATGAAGAAAGGACCTTCAATTAGAAACTAAATAAATCCCAACTATTCAGTACCTTGGCACGCGCGTTTCTTTCTTGTTCCAGCTCATCTTCCAATTCTTCTATGCGCGCCTGTAGAAAGAAAATTCAGAAATCATGAGCAGCTGAAGAATGACACCTTTAATATTAACAAGGTGTCAGTTCGCAAACCAACTTGGGCACTTAACTTGATGTTGGCAAACAGTTGTTCTACTTTGCACAATGTGTAATCGTCATGACTTCCCATTTTAAGTGGGAAGGAGAAACTCGGAACTGTGTCATTTGTTTCAATATACCAACAACAGAACACGTTCATAAAATGAAAGGACAGAGCAACAAACAAAATTCATTCAACCGATAACGTTTACCGCCGGCTAAGCTTATTATCGTGGCACTTATTTCCTTCTAAGTCCTGAGACGGAACTTGATTAACTTAAAAACGTATCAGTTTTCAGGAACCGCTATTTGACGCAATAATACAAATTCCTAATAACAAAGCTGCGAAAACCTTTTGTTGTCCCGTGCAGAAATGCAATATAAATTCCCAAGGTTCGGTATAATAAGGAGTAAACTGTATGAAACACAAAAGTAATTGCAGCAAAACAATTCTATCCCATTAAAAATACAACTCCTAAATATGCTTGTAATAAACAATTTTGGATTTTCGGCCTAACGTCAAGCATACCAACGAGCAAGAGGGTGTAGATGAAAATGTAGCATAAGAGCATTAACAAATTCAAGAATTTGGTACAGTTTAAAATAGCTTTAGGGCATAGCAAGTGTTACATACGTTCAAAATCTCATTTTTCTTAGCATCTGGCAACAGCAAAAAGCCATATGTTCCGACTGTCCACATTTTGCAGTCTCGACAATCGTGCCATAAGTTTTTGGGAGTTTTCGAGGCAAACATCAGCAGTGAACAAACGATTGTCACGTTTGATCAGTCCACCGTAAACGGAGAACAATTGGTATTCGAATTATCCATAAACTGGCCTATTAGCAATGTTTACTTGAGCATTGCGTTCTGTTTACTTAAACAAAACATCATCGCGTTAGGCAGAGATGGCTTGATAATTTAGATACACAAGAATTAGAATCTTAAGACAAAATTTAAAGGCAAAAAGATTTTTGTTTTCTCTTCAAATAGTTGATCAGGAGCAGCTTGACACGGGTGACTGGGCAAAGTTAGCTGAGACAAGAAAAATAATATTAATAATAGGAATTGTCATGACAGAATTTGTTCTATTAAAAACTAAGTTGAACTGGGAATACAAACATTACCCAGAAGTGCCAGGATTACAATAGCTTTAGGAAGGGGAGGGAGAGATGGGGTGAAGGGCTTTTCTTTGAAGAGCTGTCGAAACTTAGAAAAGTTTTCGACTTGGGCTTCGGTAATAGCTTTATTCTTGCTTTATACCAGGGTGGTAAAGGGGGGTCTCAAATAACGAATCACGGTCTTATTTTTAACACAATAACGGATCACGATAAGAAAATTTTGATGGAATTACGAATCACGGACTTAATTTCAAGGCAATAACGGATCACGATTGCATTTTTGACGCCCCAATAACGAATCACAGACCTGTTTTTGACCCAATAACGGATCACGAAAAAAACCCTTTTATACCACCTGGTATAAAACAATGAAGCAGCCTGAGTGACGTCACAAACCTCGAGATCCCGTATTCTTTTCTTCAGCTTGTCGATTTCAGACTGTCTGTCGTCCAGAGTTACATTGAGACTTGAGATTTCATTTTCTCGCCTAAAATTATCACAAAAGGTTTGTTTGAAAACGTTCCAAGTTAGCTGAAATATAAAACCTAGCAAGAAAAGAAACCGAAAGTTTTAGCTAACAGTAATGCAACAAAAATAGAAAGAGTAAATGCTGAATTACAATTTTTAGCTTTCGTAGAAGTTATAATCTTTGCCAACATTGACGAAGATCTAAAGTTCCAAACTAGCCTTAGTGGCTAAACCATTATAATAATAATAATAATAATAATAATAATAATAGTAATAATGATAATGGTAATGATAATGATAATCATAATCATAATAATAATAACGACTTTATTAACGCGTCAAGCAAAAATCAAGCAGAGGGGATTCCCCACTACTAATAGGGGACACCTCAGTATCACACCTATTCTCTGGCTAGCTTTCTTACAAACATTACTAATATGCAAATTAACAGTTACATTAACAGTGAAGACTGGAAACTTTGCTATCCAAAAGGGAGGACTGAATATCCGAGTACAAACTTTTATAACTGATGTCTAACTTACTTTCGAAGTTCACCCTCAAGGCTTGCCTTCTCGGTCTTGACGCCTTCCAGGTTATCCTGAGTGCTCTGTAGGACAACAAATTAAAAGAACAACAAAAACATTGTACAAAATAGAACATCCATAACAATAAGAAAAGCAATTACGCTTTTCTTAAATTTCAATAGTTATTAGCATGCAACTATAAACTGTATAACTGTAACAGCTCTGTTCTTACTGAGGATGGTGATGGAAGTTGCCGAAACATGTTTAAACTAAGGAGAGTCGTCCTTTTTTCTTAAATTTATTACTAGTCTCCTACTAGCGAGACCTTTTGGAAACAAGGAAAGTAGAATAAAGTCAGGGTAATACAGACTAGACGGGCCCTTTCGATGTGAAACAAAACTCATGCAATTAAGGTAAAACTGAGATCGTCAAAAGTAGATTGGGGGAAGGTTAATTTCAAGAAAGGCAGAGAAAGTATAGTAATAATAACAGAAAAAAGGGTTATTTTGTGGGCCTTATACCACCTCTCCATGAGAGAAGTTTATGTCTCGGTATTCAGTTGTGATACATATTTGGTCGTTGGGCCAGAGCATTTACCTTAAACTAAATATTGCAAAGTGGGAGGCAGTTATATTTTATCCGTAAATCCCACGTAATAATATTGCAAATTCACAGTAAACCAACCTGCGGCTGCCATTAGAATTAAACAACGATCCACAAATAAGAGCAACTGAATAGTATACTTGCCATTGGCTGTGTGTGTTCTAGTTACAGAGTAAGATACAAATTATAAGAACGAAAACAGGATAAGGAATAATGCCTTAAGTTGACAAAGAAAACCCGAGTATATAGCAGACTCGCTTATTGGCAGTACGCATGTTATTTTTGCTTACTTTCAGCTCTCCTTCGAGTTTTCTCTTCGCCTTCTCCACATCACCGCGTACTTTCTTCTCTCTCTCTAATGCTTCCAAAGTTTCCTCGTTCTCCCTTTCCAGTTTGCTTTTGATTTTGCTGAGATGGTTGACTTTGTCTTCAGTCTCCTGAAGGTGCTGTTCGAGGTCCTATACACATATCGGGAAACTTAGTAAATAACTTAATTAAAGTAGCCATAGTGTTGGTAATGTGATTGATTCCACGTAAAATCTAGTCTCTTGTACATGAAGACTGGGGCCTCAGAAGACGTGGTGAGAGTTGGTGTTGGGAGACATAAGGCTCTGCCGGGCTCTCCGCTGAAGATGCCCTTGACAAGCAGAAATGGAGGGGAATTTACCCTTCAGAGTCAAACCCACATGATATGATAGAAGCTGACATAAAATATATGATGGTGATCAAGATTTGGAAATTAAACGAGCAAAAACGAGGTTGACTATCGTTTAAATATAAACAGAAACTACTAAGCGTACCGCATTTGCGTCCTCTACGGCCTTCTTAGCTTTGTTCAGTTTTGCGATGTTCTCATCTTGGTTTGCGAGCTCGTCGTTGAGTTGGTCAATATTCTTATCTCTTGCTGCGAGGTCTGTTTCAGCCTGTACAAGAGTAAAGTTTTGACGCAGATTTTTATATTGTTGATTCTTTAGTTTTAAGCTTCGTTTCTTAAAAATTGTTTTTATTATAAATCATTTATTGAGACAAACCACAGAAACTTGTTTTCGTTATTCAAACTCTTTTCGCCAAGCAAAACGTGCTTACTTTTTTGAGTGCTACTTCAAGATCTTCAATGTCGGCTTTCATGTCTTTCATTTCCTGTTCCATCTTTTGCTTGATGCCCGACAGTTCGGCGCTTGCTTCCTCTTCGTCTTCGAGCTGCTCCATCATTTCTTTGACTTGATCTTCCAATTCCTTCTTTTTCGCTTCCAGCTCCATCGTTTTCTCTTCTGCGTCAGCAAAAGCATCTTGTTCCTGTCAGTAAGACAGTAGACATGCAAGACCTTATCAGTCGAAATCTAATTGAAACTTTATTCAGCAGATAAAGGACAAAAACAGCCGGAGATAGTCTACGATAAAATACAAACAGATGTTCTAAAACAAATAAAAATATAGTTTTGGAATGCAGCTTACCTTTGAGAAAGAAAGAAAGAAAGAAAGAAAGAAAGAAAGAAAGAAAGAAAGAAGGAAGAAAGAAAGAAAGAAAGAAAGAAAAAAGGAAGGAAAGAAAGAAAGAAAGAAAAAAGGAAGGAAAGAAAGAAAGAAAGCAAGCAAGCAAGCAAGCAAGCAAGCAAGCAAGCAAGGAAGGAAGGAAGGAAGGATGAAAGGAAGGAAGGAAATAAGATGAAACTGAGTATTGTTTTGATTAAAGGGCTGCAGACAAAAAGGAAAACGAAAAACCTCAAGAAAGTCAATAACCGGAGTTATCAATTAACAGTAGCAGCTTTAGCTGCCGTTTTGCTGTTTACGAATTTGAGCAAATTACAGTTTAAAATTTTCCCGATTGGCTAGCTTTCGTTAAACGCTATCAAATTTTACTGTCTTTGCATATATCATATATGTTATTACAAGATCACCTACAAAAATACTTGAACTTACGCTTTTGTTCGTGGTGGAATTCGAAATACAGTCAGCTAAGTAATTCCGTTCCTCTTTTTAAATGGAATTACTTAAATCAGACTGTATTTAATACTACTGTACCGTAGTTAGGGAGATATTCAGTGTTAAAGTTTTAAAACTACCCAATAGAGGCGTTGGGTTGCACTATTCCAACCCCATGCACCCTCTTCATCCATTGGTCAGACATTTGACCTCCTTGGACCCTGTTTTTTCACGCCAATCGGTAGCTCAATATTGCACCCAAAATCGTTTAGGTGCTGTTCGCTATTCCCCTTTTGTTTTGCCTCTTTTTTACAGACTTTACAGGCCAAGAGTAGAGTGAGCATTTTAGCAACGCATCAAAATTTTCTTCACTTTGTTTTGAAACGAAAAATTCCTTAATTCGTGTATAAACCTTTCTATCAAAAACAAAATCAAGCAGAAAGCAATTTTAAACAAATGCAGGCACCGTGGATTTGGGCTTACAGTATTTAGAACATCTGTCGTTTAAAATTACATTTCAATAAATGCATGTTTTGCGGAATTAAGCGAAAGTGTCCATTAGCGAAGTTCCACGTTCCAGTCCACCCATGTTGAAAGCCATACAAAACCAACTTCGTTCAAATTTCTCACCAAAACTGATGACAATCTTGTTCATCCAAATAGGATTTGTGTCAACTTTCACGTGATACTAACCCGTTGCAGGGTGGTGAAGAGGTCATTTTTCTCCTCCATAAGTTTGGTGAATTTGTCCTCGAGTTCTTTTCGCAGAGCTACTTCAGCTTCGTACTGCTTTTGCATCTTTTCCAGCTCGGCCTGCTTTTCTCTCAGCTCTTCATCGGTTCGAGCGACATTCAACAGTGGTTTCACCTATTAAAAATATCAACACATTAAAAACAGGTACTTCATCAAACAATTTTCCAACATTAGAAAATTTTTCCAATCGCGAAATATTAGTTTAATATCTTTCTTTTGCCCAAGCTTATATGGACAATAAAAGAGTAAATGTTTCGTTAGCACATCTGAATTAATGTTAAAAAACTCTACCACTTTTTTACTTTTGCAAATTCCACTTCACCACTTCACAATTAATGTATGTAGATTTCGACGTTGGCAAGTGCATTTACATCGTATATACCTTTGTAAACAGTCTCCACCAACTCCAGTTTCTCAGGAACAAATATTTACGGACGTTGCGCTGAATTACAGCAACACCAATCCTGGCATGACAAAGAGAAAGTAATTTAGGCGAAGAATAGATTAAGGTACGCAACAAGATTTTTGTCATTCGATGTATCATCTCACGACTTGAAGAAACAAATTAACCATGATGAAAAATCAGTCTGAGCTGAGTAAATTTTTTTAGAAGGAAAATTTGGTGTACTAGTTGAGTAACAGAGATTTCTGCAACTTATAAATAGGCCATCGGTGTATGACCTGCATTTTTTATTGCTTAATCAGCCATTTATCCATATCAAAAAAGCTTCTAAAATGTTAGAAAATTTTATCATCTGCAATGTAAAAGGCACATATTTTTATTTTAAGTTGTTTGAGTTGTTTTTAGAACTAGTTTATGCTTACCTCTGGTCACACATCTTCTTGTATTCCTTACGCATAAGGTAGCCTTTGCAAAAGGCCTGAAACATAGAGATGATCTTGGACAACCGCTCATCACGCAGGTCTTCCAGTTCACCTAGTACACCAGCCCTGAAGAACACCTGTTTAATGTAGAAGCAATGAATAACTGAGATGCATTGAGATAATTTATTTAACTACGTTACCTGCTGTATGTAACTTTTTGTTGCAAAAGGTTAAGAATACATGTTTATTACACATTTAGGGGAGATATCCATGTGATATATATATATATATATAAAAAGTGAAGAAAAATTTCAATCAATCTTCGAAGAGTGCTCTACAATTCTTGAAGTAATTGGAG
>JAOEJH020185532.1:0-14103 GCA_025448215.2 Palythoa grandis
TTAGCATCTGCTACCTGTGGGCATATGTCCAATTTGTTACAAATTATCTATTATAAAAATAAAGAACTGAGAACTGAGAACTGCTATATATGGGTGGGGCTGCAACAGAAGACCTGGTTGATGCACTCACCTATAAGTTGAATGACGTTGTTCGTGCACTGTCCATGGACAATCAGGAAGATAGTGCAGCTAAAAGCCAAAGAGCTCATCGTTTCAATAAAGAGTACCATGTCCGATCGTGCATCCATGAATAAAAAGTTCAATGAAGAGTTTGATGTTTTGAGAGAAAACGTTGCCCGTGAGGTGCTTGGTAATTGGAAAGAATTGAGCGAGAGCGAGAAGGCGCCAGTATTACACGTAGGTCACTTTTATTGCGGCCTTCACTTAATCGTAAACTTCGGAAGCGAAGCATATGCGTCGTTAAAAGCGATCGAGGCGGCTATGCTGGAGGGCAAAAATCCTTATGCATTCGGAAGCAACGAGAGTGGAACATTTAGACTCATATGAACATTATGCAAGACCCTTGAGGAGCATGAAAGTGACGAGGCAGGGGTTACTTCGCATTTTAGCACGTTTTTGCTCGGCAAAGGTGAAGAGTCGAACTTGGCAAGTTTCCGAGGAAACAGAATCAACATTATTTTTTATAATGCAACTGCTGCATACTATCACGGAGAACATTTTGCAGAGTTCCTCGGAAAGTGGCCAGACGCAAACCGACTGCTTAAGTCAGTGAATGCTGATTTGTCTTGCGAAGTTTACCTTGCAGGTGCCAGAGCCCCGGGTATCATAGACAAAATTATTACTGCACCGATGTGGAGGCTTTTTGAATCCAGTAAAAGTATTTCAGAGATGAGTGCCCATTATCAAAAGTTGCAGGTTTCCTTTCAAGAGTGCCAACAAGATGCTCCGTCACTGCTAGAAGGAGAGGCTGTTTTTGATGAACAGCTTGCACCAGTCAATAGAGACGAGCGATATCGTGCTCTTTTTGAGGAACATACAGAGTCTTTTAATTGATAACCAAACAAATCTTCGAAATACTGTCTTCCCACTTTTTAATTCTCCTTGAGCGGCAGGTAGCAGATCAACTTCCTGGCGGTGGGTTTTTCCAAGTGTCATCAGAAGAAAAGGAAGCCTCCGCAAATGTGCCCAAGACCAATGTTTTGAGCGAGAGAGATTTCGCCCTGCTAGACCTCCAGCCACGCATCAAATCATCTGCGCGTATGTTCACTCATGAGGGGCTCATCATGTGGTGTAACAACAAGACCATCAGTTGGCTTGACAAAATGCAACCGGAAGAGAAAGAAAAACTTCTAGCTGAAGCAAGGAAGAGCGCGCGGGGCTGGATTCTTGACAAGCATAGAGAAAGAAACAACTTTGTCCGTAAAAGAAGGGAAGAAAAATTGCAAGAAAAACAAGAGAAAAAAGAAAAATTGAAGCAGAAAGAAGATGAAAAAGCTAAAGACATCGTCGAAGCTACCAATAACCTGTTGAGATATGGTGGAGTTTGGACATCACCTGGACAGGTGGACCTGATCTTGTCGGTGCTGGTTGGACCCAAAGATGCTGCTATCGCACAACTTAGGTTCCATAAAGTCGCTGGTTCCAAAGCGCCTCAGCCATATTATTTCCAGACAGAAACTCGAGCAGAGGGTAAACGAACTGTAATTTCGTTAGAGGAAGTGATAAGCCACCTTCGAGAGCTAAACCAACTGAGCGAAATTGCTTCTTCCAGTTCAGAATCAGAATCAAATTTTAAAAGAAGAGAAAACTGGGAGGAACGATTAATAGAAGAAAAGAGAAAAGTTAATCAAAAACTATTTAAAGCACAAACAAAGATAGATGCGCAGTTTTCACAATCTTTCCTAAACACGTACGTTGAAACTGACCTAATGCAGTTAGTGGGGCAACGGTTTAAACACAATATAAAAGAAACAGCAAATTATGGACAAAATACCGGATGACAAGATGAAAACAAAATACTTTGTTTCGTACGATCTCGATGGTGATGGAGAGCTTTTTTCAATGCCTCTTTTACCAGATTTAAAGCGAGGCGCGATATTATAATTTTATCTTGATTTGTTTCAAATCAAACTTTTACTCTCCTAAAACATCAAAGGACACTGAAAGATATATGACAGTTAGCCAGTTTCAAAAAAGTTTAACCTCGCCCATGGGTGTGTCAGAGCGGCAACCCTTAAATTGCTACAATTATTATCCAAAATTGAATGAAATGGACAAAGTTGATAGGAAGAAGTAAATATGTGTACACAAAACTCAAAAATATATCTTGCAGTTAATTTTAGCTGCATTTTAGCTGCATTTTAGCTGTATTTTGGTTGCTAGGTAACAAATGACGTCACACGCTTAATGTATATCCAAAATGTGAAACTTGGCAAACAAAAACGTTTCTGAAAATTTCGTACCAATAGATTGAATAACTTTGAAGTTATTCCAGTTTTTAGTAGTGTCCATTTGTCTCAAAAGGACCACTTGTTTAACGTCAAATTTAAGACTCAGTATGGCTCGCGATTTTTAACAAAAAATACCATAAAAATAATATTTTAAAAAATCATATCTCTGGAAATATTTGTCCGATTTCAATTCTGTAAAAAGTATCGTACCTCTACAGTGCTTGTTAACATGTTAATGCTTGTTTTCCAGTTTTTGCAGCCATTGTTCTCTTTGCTCTAAATAAAAATAATCCTTTTCTTAATGACGTACACAGTAGATTCCGTCCATGTTGTTTCTTCTTCGTAGCCCATCTTTGAGAGCTGCCCTGCAGCCAGCACAAACTCTTATGTTCCCTTGTATGTTTATCAATTCAAATGGCGTGTTTGGCTAGTACATGGCTGCATATTTTCCAGCTCTTGAAAAAAAGGCATGGGGTTGAGCAAATATATTGCAAAGGAGTGTGACAGGTTATTAAATGTGGCTGATCCCCAGATTTGCTGGGTACAAGTTATAATTTAGGACCACTGAACCCCTGGCGAATGTTTCCATTCAATATGTTGCTAACTTTGCGTTTTAGTGCCTTTAAGCGTTTCTCCGGAAAAACAGCTGTTAACTTGTCAACGTTTTCAAGCTGACCGCGCTCATCACTGATATTAACCAATGGAACGGAGAACGCCTTCTCTAGCAATTCTTCCCTCTGAGATGGTGAGTGAGACCAAAAAGTAGCACCCGGAATTCTGGCGCTAGAATATTCATCTTTCAAACTGTATGGCCTTGACATCCCGGTAAATGCCTTTTTGACGTCGTGTTTCTGTTTACTTACGAAGTCTTTAATTTCGGTGACGACCTGAAACATGTCGCTCTTACCTGAGGAGCACCACCTTTTGAGTGCAGCATTCATGCTCTCCGGGATATTGTTGCCGAATATGTCATGGCTTGAGATACCGACATCAGATAGGAGCTTACGTCTACAGTTGTTGTATGTTACTTCCGCTTTATTTTTTTTGAAGTATTCAAAAAACTTCACATTTAGAGGCATGTTTTTCTTTGTTCTTTCTTGTTCTTCTATATGATTCCACTTTACTTTTAATTTGGAAACATATCTAGTACAAACTCTTCTATCATTGGAATGAACAAGCCCGTCACTTTCTATTGACCCGAAAATGTCACTCACTGCGGTTTTGAAGAAGGCATCCGATAATTGGAGCTCACTTTATATCTTATGTTTAGTATTCTAACCACATGTGTACGGCAAAGAAAGCCCAATGCGAATGGAAATTCTGCGGCTAATGCTTGTATCAATGGCGTTGCGCCATCTGAACCATATGCCTTAAAATTCTCCCTTCGGCTTGGAAATTCTGTGACCAGTTGCTGAAAAAGGAGTTGGTAGCTTTTTCTCTCTTTCTTTGTTGTAATCATTACAGGGCCTACAAGGACAGGTTCTTCCTTGTTAGGCGACCTTAATTGCAAGTGTCTGTATGTTGTGACGACTACGTAAAAATTACCCATGTTGTACGTCATGTCTACACAGAATGGTGAGTTCTGCCCTTCTTCGCTTGTGCAAAATTTGTTACGGTGCTCAATTTGTTCTTCATTAATTAAAGAGAATGATGGTTGGCTCTTTGTATTCACTTGTTATTGATTGTATATATTTATCCGTCTTTTCGTGTTGTAATTGTAGGAGGGAGGAGAGCGGATCGGCAGATTTAGGCTTTAGCTTGCTTTTAAGGTACTTTGCTTGTCGTCATTTCTGGGTAGCGATGATTGAGATTTCGCCATCATGCCATCTTCAAAATCTTCAGCATTAAAAATTGCTCGCTTAACGCTTTTTTCTTTTTGCAATTCTTCAGCTAACTTCCTAATGGTTAGCCTCCTCGCAGCCGTTTTTGTGTCAGTCCTTCCCAGTTCCCTCCTCACAAACGTCTGCTGAACCGAGCAGGACATTCCATTCCCATTGTTTTTCAGATATTATAAATAAGCCAATCACTGTAAATCTTTTAAAGTCGGCGTTGTCGCGAAATGAAAAACCTGTCAAAACATTCATGAAAATGCAGTGTTTGTCGCGTATATCGTTACAGAGATTAAGCGTCGAAAAAAGGTTTTTGAACAGACTTTTATAAGTGATTTGTATCACAGAAATTCCGGTGGCAGACTGAGGATAAAAATCTTTTGGAAAATATTTTACAGTCTCCGAAACTGAGCAATTTAGCTCTGTCAATCGATGTTTTCAAAACTCTATTCAGACAGTGGTTTGTTCGCCCGTTCGGTGCAATCGTGCTCTGAGTCTGCACGTCTGTTCAAACTCAAACACTAAAAAAGCGTTGCTGATTTAAGGAAGAATTAAAAACCAGTTTTGATAGTAACCGAGAGAGCTCGCATGACTCAAAAGATTGGTACATATTGCAGATGTAGCGGTCAAATCATCTAAGGTTTTAAAATAATAACGTTCGTTTCCGTTCGACCGGGAAGACACAGAACGATGGCATCTCCCGATTGGAAACTACCACTTTACGACCAGTTTATACCGCTTTTAGAAATTTAATTGATTTTAATATAATTTCCGAGTCACACTTTAAGTCCTCCGTACATCCTGGATTGTTGACTTCGACAAAATAACAAAGCAAAAGTCAAACCTCGTACAAAGACAACTATACTACGAAATTCTTGATCCTAGCCATTCTGTTATAAGCCTCTTGCAAAGGCAAGACTTTTTTTAATACGTGTCTCAAATGCATAAGTTAATGCTTGGCTGTGATAGTTGTTAAGAGATTCTGTTGAATTTCTCGCACACAAACTTTCCCGGCTCCTCGAAATTTGCGGTTTTAGAAAACAAATCCCGAAAAAATTTCAAGGGGCTGAGACTAGCCACCGAAAAATGAAAGCTAAACTTTGATTGGTCAGTTTTGGGAATGGAATCTTCAGCTCGGTTCAGCAGACGTTTGTGGGGAGGGAACTGGGAAGGACTGACACAAAAACGTCTGCGAGGAGGCTACCTAATGGTGCTTCTCTTAGTTGGTATAAATGGGATGTTAGTTTTTGAATTCCCGGCCCGGTTCTGCATATTTTGATGAGGTTTTCCGTCAAAACGATATTGGACCAAGGCAACTGGGTGAATATCGCCATTTGATTATGAGACAGTTAGAACAAGTTTATGAAAATCTTTTCCTGTATCATGCAGAAATCGTTGTCGTTTCACAATGTACACATCTTTGGAAACTTGAGTCCGGGTTGCCAGATTAACCGATATATTTCCGTCATCTTTATCTTCCGTCATCTGTGTTTTCACAGTATAGCGCTTATTTTTGGCGCCATTTGTTGGTATCCAACGGTGGTCGTCCTTCCAATCGTTGTTGCCATCTTCCATGCTAATCAAAAACACAGCACTTTTCCGTACCTCTCTTTCGGATGGCAGCCCATTAGGTATAGGATAACCACGGACATCAGAAAGAAGGGTTTTCAAGCTCTGAATATTGTGAATAGCCGTGACGTTTTCTTTTCTACAAAACACCATGCACTAGCATGAGTAACATGCACAAGGGTTTTAGGAATGATTATTTTTAGTATAGATAACTAGGGAAGCGCGTGGCAAGGTTAACCGAGGGCCTTAAGTAGCCTCCACTGCAGGCATCTCTGCTTTATTGTTTTTTCTCCTGTTTTGTTGGGGAGAAAAGACTGGGGGCGAATGTAGAACAGAACCGGTTAAATCGCCACCAGACTCCCACCCTACTTCCGGGGCGTCACACAGGAAACCTGAAACCGATAGGCCTTTTGCAGCAAGTGATCACATGGTAGAAATAATGCTGTTCTGGAAGCAAAGGAATGTGGCAGACTCCAAGACAAAGCACAATTAACTAGAATAGTGTGATTTTTCTTTGTTTACATTTCCCAGTGGAGTCTGTCACATTCCTTTGCCCCTTCACCAGAATATCATTATTTGTACCATGTGATCACTTGCTGCAAAAGGCCTATAGACCTTGTTCATAAATTGCGGCGATTTTAATATTCTTTTGTCTCCATCCAAATAGCGTTACTAGCCTCGTTCTTGAGTTAAACTTTCAAAAGAATATGTTACTCAAAGCGAGGCTAGACAAAAGAATATTAAAATCTGTGCCATTTATGAATAAGGTCTATTCTAGAAGCGAACAGAAAAAATGCAGCGCCAGCACTTGTTTCCCATTTGACCCATGCACGTTGTTGCCACTTATGAACCCATGAATTTGGCCAAAGTTGTCATAGCAACAAATAAATTCCAATAAAAAGCCATTTGGAGAAAATGTATCGAAATGGACAAAAGAGGAGGTGTTTTAATCTCTGTTATATCCGATCTTATACAAAACTTGTTCTTGAGAAGTACAGTTTAATATCATTATCAAATTTCGAAGTGTTATTATGGCAACGTTTAATTTAATCAGGTAATGTCCACGTAAAATATGAAATCATAAAAAAGTTACATCACAAACCTTTTAGTCCCCCATATTTCAATTGCATTTTTAACTCATGGATATGCAAGTCATTGAGTTAAGTTTCGTTGTAAGAAAAACTTGCTTTATGGAGAGGGGTACCTACCTTCAAAAATCTACATAAAGCTGGATTCTAACGAGAAAAACACCCGCCCTTTTATTAGACTTACTTTTGCTCTCCAGTAGCACGAGATTTACCGGTGTGTTCTCAAGAGATGAACTTGACATTGCTTCGATCAATTTCTCAAAGTCCATATCCACGCTCTCCCGCGCTTTCTTCTTCAAGGCTTTCCTGTAGATAATTATTGAAAAGTATGGAACAAGTTTTGTGCACTAGTAGTCGCCTTGTTTGCGCCCGATAGGAATTCTGGGTAATTGAGACATTTCCGTGGCATGGAGTTCTGCCCATCTTTAATTCATAGATTTTTTGTAAGTGTCGAACCAGCCACACCTACTGACAAATTTCTGTGCTCGCTGGGTTTTTTAGAAGTCAAAACTTGCCTAAAATGTCTCAGTAGGTGCGAGAATCATCCACAGAACGGCAAAGAAATAATTTTATTATTGGCCCGCCATGTTTCGCTACACGATAATTTAGTTGTTCAATTAGCGTGAATTCACCTCTCTCTTCTAGATTGCCTCAACCCATCATTCTGGCTTTATGATGCCAGCCTGGGGGCTTCTGTAGTTGAAAATAGCTCGAAAAAATACTTATAAACACCATACTTACTGGATTTTAGCTTTCGTGACAGTTGCTAAAGAAATTACATTCAAATTTGGTGACGTCATACAAAAGTTTGAGCCCCGGGTAAAACGAAACAGCAGTAATTTGCACGAAAGATTGCTATACTGAGTTCACAAAATCCATTTGCTCTTATACCTCTCAAATACGTGAAAATCAATACTGCCACGGCCGTCACCAAAGGGTTAAACATGTTTTTCCAGCGAAAAGTTTAGCTCCAGTCCGCACGCGTACAAAAATTTAATTATGCAAGGCTTATAATTGGCTAGCAAGGCACCTGTGGGAGACCAAGGCTCCTGTGGGAGACTAAATTCGCGAGAAATTCAATCCAAAACTAGCTTGGTCTGTGAAAACGCCGTGGCACAAGTATTTTAAAGTTGTACGCTCCGGGTTATGGGCTCCTGGAATACATTTAATACTGACACACCTCTTCAACCTTGGTGTTGTCCATGGTCATTTGTCCATCTCTATATCTCAGTCCTGGTACGGTTGCTTGTACTGCAATATTAATATCATCTACATATCTTTTATTCATTTTTTGTACCACTCCAACTTACTTAAGTCTGCTCGCAAATTCTTGATCCCACCAGATCATGAAGATTTGCGCCAAAACTCCTGTTAGCTTCGAGCCAATGGGCCCTCTTTTTATTTGTTTTCTGATCTCGTTGTTGAATGTATATACATGGTTCTTCATGATCACTGATAATGCCACATGTAGTGATTCTCTGAGCATCAACCTTTTGGTGTGTTCATGGGCTTGCTTCCTTGGTGGGTTCCACGGTTTGAATCGCTTTTCTTTCTTTTCTTCAGTACCACTTAGATCTTTGTCATCTTGCAGGTTATTCACCTTCTTCATCTCAGCTATCATCTCTTCTGTGCTCACGCATACGGCACTATCCTCCTTTTATTTCCACACCTGTGTTAGTATCATGCTGATTATGTGTGATAGCCTGTTGCTATAACTTGCCGTTGCACCACATACGGGTGTAACGGGGGGCCCTTTTACTTCCTCCTGGCATAGTTTATGGTCTTTTCGCAATCCGTAGAGGGGGGCAATTGGGCTGTCTTTACCTATCATGTTGTACTTACTTCTCGTTTGATCATTCGTTTCAAGACCTGCACTTAGCATCCGAACCCAGGACACGGCGTGAGCATTGATTACTTCTTGTAGATTGTTGTACTCCTCTTCAGTAATCTCAATATCTCCAGTAGTATGTGTTTCGCACGCGGCCTTGTAGTTGTCAGCTTTGTCAACTGAAAAGCGCCCCGATTTGTCTGTTTGGAATATAACTTCCTCTTTGGATTGTAGCTTCTCCTTTAGAGAGATCTCAGGGCCTCTTTCTCCTCCTTGTTCAGATTGCTCCACTTGGATTTTCCCTCCTTTTCTACGTAATCTGTTGTTATTTTGCTTAACCTTTCTTTCAAATTTTGTATTCCAATCTGGTAGACATATTCTTTTGTTGAAAGGGAGATTAGTTGCCCTCATGTTCCTGAAGTTAAATGAGCTTTTCTCTTGTTTGTAAACCGGCTTTTTCTCTTCTACAGCCTGATTACTTTCACGTTGCTTTTCTTAACCTGCTGTCATTTGTTATGTTTTTGTCCACCTAAGTTTCGCTAAACCTTTTTCGATCTCTGTTTCACACTCCACTGTATCGATCTTCTCATATACCGCGAATTTTGGTGGAAGGCTTAAAATCTTTTGGTCTTTCTCATTTATGGTACCAGTCTCCATAGCATTTTAGATCTGACGTAAAATCTGTCGGTATTTCTTTGTCTGCTACATTTATCCCCTCGATTTCATCAGGCACTTTTTTCATTTTTATCTTTCCATAGTTCTGTTCAAGAAATTTAACTTTCTTCCTCTTGCTGGCCTTTAGATCATTCTTTACCTTAAACTTCTCTCGTCTCCACAAATTCTCGTATTTTCGTTTTACGTCAGCATGGGATAGTACCGATCTCCACTTCCTCCATTCTTTTGTATTCATGTATTACTCCCTTCTTAGACATTTCCTCGCATCCACCAATTTCCATTTCATTATTCTATTTACCATGGTATTCTTTCTCCTCTGTGGTAGTCCACTACATACTTTCTTGCATTGTCTTTCTACCGTCCTTGTTCCTATATTTTTCTTTATCAAATATTGTAGTAAATCGACCACATGTCTTGCGTGAACAAGTTTTAATCCTGGTTTGGCTGTGCATTTCATCGCTTCTAAAACCACTCCAGGTTTAGTGCATATTTACGACAAAGTACAACAAGAATTCGTGCGTATAAAGAATTAACGAAGGACAGAACGATGTCTTCAAACTACAGAACAAATACATCAGAAAACGAAATGGAAATAATGCTTTATTTAAGTTAAACATGATTTGAGAATAAAAAAATATAAATTGTAAGTGGCCAAAATGTCTCAACATATTTAGGGAGACGCTAATTCTTTTATTCAAATATGCAGCTGTATACGCTGACCTCTGGCACTCAGGGTAGCAGCTGTACAGCAGATTATGAAATAAAGTCCTCTCTCCACGACGCAAGGTGTTGCATTTCTGAATGACTAAAATGTCCAATCGAACACACTAAAAATCCAATACATACCATCGAGTTGCACAATAAATTGTTTTCATAACGAAGAAAAGTTTGAACTGGATGATATCACGATGAAAATGAAATATATTGCTAAAATCTAAGAATATATCCAGTACTACTATTTTTATCCTTTCGCCGACTCTCTCAGTTGAAATTCCGGCGATCTGAATCAATGTGATGGGCGAGTCCTGCTGCAGTTACAAATTAATGCAAAATAAATCACGAGTTGCCGCTACCAATCTTTCACCGGACAACTTAGAGGGATGCAGAAATTTCTAAAGCAGCAGCTCTTCTTTATTGAATTCGAAAAAGTCAAAAACGTGAACCTACCAGCTCTGACGCAATATTTGTCCCAATTAAATTTTCTGTTGATCGCACTGTTAATCCTTGCCGTGGCGAATAACTTTTCCCATTAACTGAGACGTCAAGACGCTGCCCACAAACACAATTCACATAACTAATTATGAACAAAGTCGTAAATCTCAAATTTGGAAAAAAAGTTAAAGCCATAAAGGCTTAAAAATCTGCTTGTATTTGCAAAGCAACATATGAGTCAGTTTTCGCCATCTCGGAAAAATAACTCACCATTTTGTGTGCCCGCGTTCCTTTTGGCCAGCTGCGCATGCGTTGTAAATCCGTGACACAAAAAAAACGGAACCCACCGGCACGAGTAAAAATCTCCCTGTTCGGGCAAAACCTAGCAAAATACCAAACCAGCAAAGTCCACACACATATCCGGTCAAAGGAACGCGGTGACGTCAGTGCCATCACTCGTCCGGGAAGGCTGACACTGATAACGACAACAAAAGTAGACATTACCATTCCCGATAAAATATCTTCAGCGGCTGTCATGGATACAAAAACCCAATCGACTATCCTCCGAGGCAGAAGCAAGCTAAAATTATCCTTGTTTCTCCTTGTTGACCGTAGTTTATTTTCCGTTCTTGTTTGAGAACCAAATAGTTTTGCTTTTGTCTACAAAATATTTTGGCTGGTTGAGAATATCTTTACACCAAACAACGTCTGTAGAAGTTCTGTTCTCGTCCTGTGAAAAAGATATTGCATTTTAATGGCTTGTATGAGATAGGCCTTCAAATGATTAGAATCTTCACTAATTCTAACTCACGGTGGAAATCGAAAGGTGACTGCAAGACACTTAAAGAGTGTTCACTTAAGATTTAAGCAAGTTTTTTTTGAGGAACAAATGGAACTTCACCGGAGTCAGTCAAAAGTGCAAGTCGAAGTCTTTTAGTGACTCTTAACCCGGCTCTGTGAAAACAAAATGAGATTCTTTGATCTCTAAAAGTTTATAGGTAAAACAAAAAAAACTACGCAGTTTTGCCAAAGAGTCAAATTTCATTTCGTCTCAATGATTAAAGACTTTAAAGTTTTCGTTCCCGTGTATCGAATTCTATTGTTCTACCTTATTTGCACTAGATTCGGCACATGTGAAGTTCGACGTTTGAACTAGGCCTTAGACAATACGCTTAGACAATTTAACTTGTAAAAACGCCTCAGCTTTATCTGCCTTTTATGACAAGGCATGCAACTCACTCACAAAGTTGAAGTAATGGTAATAAACAAATTATCATCGCCGTAATTTATTACCATTACTTCATGTTTGTATCTACTCGCCGACGCATTGAAAAGTTTTTTTAAAAACTATTTATTTCAAGTTTTCACTCACAAAGTGTTGGGACTCAAACAATAAAACAAACCATTGACCCCAACCATCACAGTTCCCAAGAAGAAAAGTTTCTTAGTTTTACCTTATTTAGGGCTACAGAGCAAAATCGTTAGTAAGCAAATTAAGTCGTGTGTCTATAAATTCTACAGGTGCATTGACCTTAGTGTGATTTTTCAAGACACTCGTCACATTAAATATTTCTTTCCTTACTAAGATAGACTTAGGCGTATTCAAATGTCTAAGACTGTATATAGAAGCTACCTGTTGGGACTGCAATGATTTTTATATCAATAAAACTAAAAGACGATTGCATGACAGAAAAACTGAGAATTTTAAAGCATTAATTAATAGTCATCATACGTCAGCTCTTACGGACCATTTTACATCAACTGCCAACTGGTCATAGTTTAAAATGGAATCATTTTGAAACTTTAGCGAAACGGCGATCCGACATTCACTGTAAAATAAAGGAGGCACTGTTGATCAAAGATTTAAAGCCGACCTTGAATGAATATGTCAACAGCGAAAAGCTGTGTCTTTATTAGTTTTTGCCGACTCTACTGTTACTTAATAGTTAATAAGTTAGTGATCCTGTATATTTAAACTACAATTTTGTAATAACCGTCACTTCTGTAGATGTATGCAGAAGCATACATAAGATAAAATTAATTTCGCTGAAGTATGCGTTTATATCTGATGTTTGTCACCGCTGTTTGTGTGTTATTTCTGGTAAAACTGAGATGGCCAAAAAAAGAGTATTTTTTAGCTTATTTGAAAGAGGGGTGGCACTAAAACATACAACTTTAAAAAGTGGAGTAAACCGCTACCTTAGTTACCCTTTCCTCGTATATTTGTACACGTCATGCTTTCCGATCTATAAGACTATATAATTCACTTAAGAAGCCCGTTTTTGAAATACCGAAGGCCATCTCGATGCGCCCGGCAAAATCTGACTCCACACCGAGAAGTTGCGCAAAATTGTTATCTACAGGACTCTAAAAGACAAGTTGAAAAGACAGTCTTTACTATTAATTTTATTTTAGTGGTGCTTTTCTTCACATCCTGTAAGTTAAGTTGAAGACAAATAATGGAGCTACAATCTGTCACACTCCAACTCCGTGTCCAAGGTGAAATAACCGAGTTTTCTTCGATCCCAGCCCTCTTTCGGTCAAGGGCGGTTTGAGTTACGTAAACAAGCTTTTAAAACAGCAACTTTATTGCACCATTTTACCGTTGCTGAAACAGAGCCAAGGCTTTACGTGAACCTGCGGCCAGTGGTGGAAGAGGTGGAAATAATTAACATTACAACAATGTCGATTTGCATGTCAAAATAGCAAAGAGGAGTAATACTCATTCACTGAGTCAATGTTCACTCACCGTTAGTCTTGCTCTCACGCACAAACTGATAAACTGCCTCCAATAAACACTGCATTCTCAAATGCGCCGTTAATTAGAAATTCACTCGGAAAAAGCGGCGCTTATTGGAAGAAAGGCTTAAAACGTCATATTTTGTTGAGCGAAATCGAATAGACTTGTTTTAGAGCAATTATGTCCAATCAGACGTAGTAACTATAAATGCATTTTCAATTGACACGTGATTTCATTTTCTTCTATCTTCATTTTCTAAAAAACGCCGCCCTCTAATAAACGCCGCATCTAGAAAGTTTAAAAGCTTAATAAACGCCGCATCGTTTAAAAGAGGAAATACGGTAATGCAATATTGTAACATCAGAAAAACAAATAAATATAAAAATTTCCAACCAGTTCCTGTATACTTGAGTGAAGTGATATAATGAAAGCTTTTAGATCGAAAAGGCTATAAATTATTCAATACAAAATATTGTATCGTTGCATAAGCCATACATTTTCAAAGGAGGAAAGAAGCGGGTTTACCTTGTCTGCTAGGTTTACTTACCTAGTCTAATTCAATATTTTGTACAAAATAGATGTTCGGGATACACAATAGTTAATTTTACCAGAACAGTAATGTAACGGATAGCTAGTTTAATCGAGCGTTGTTTCTTCCATTTCTTGTAACGCTTTCCACAGCAATGACATTGACAAGCAAGTTCCTAAAAGAGGGCAGGCTGGATGGTGGATGGAGCTGGATAATCGTCCTTGGGTCGTTTCTAACTCAGTTTGTAGTAATGGGAGTAAACAACGTCTTTGGCCTTCTTTA